>CANYBF010815896.1:0-21059 GCA_948192965.1 Dalechampia spathulata
TTATTTCCTGCTTTTATTTTCTGCTTTTACTGCTTTTAAATCTGCTACATGTCTCTTGCTTCCCTATGCCATGAAACCGGACTTAAGTGAACTTCAACCTAATTGTGTGTGATTTGCCCTTTTATTAAAACTGGATAAAGTGAAGATGATAATACGGAATATGAATAAAATCGAAATGCCGAACCCGTTCTCTGAAGAAATTCGGGCTGCTTTCCAACACAGGAAGGCTCGGGTTTACATTTTCCTGGTTTGTTTAGTTGCTCGATTGAGTTGACTAGATAAGCCGGGTGGCGACTCCATGTTATTTTCTCGACGCGATCTATCTAGTTCCTATAGTAACTCAGGGGTCTATACTTTCGAGAGCAAGCACCACGGCATCTCACGTCGAACAGCGTGCAGCGCTCCCACGTCCGGGATGCGCTACTCTCACACTAAGGTTATATAACATGATAATAAATTTAATAAGGTACTGATATTATCGAACAAAAATATGAGTAATATAGAAAATCGATTAAGGTGGATCAACCTGAAATGATTAGATAAGTATTTATATGATTATAAATGATGTTATAATATGATGAAATGAATCATGAGGTTTGTTCATTTTATGATAGATAAATGATTATGTTTTCCATATTATGATCTTAAGCACCACTAAGTGATATACTCAGCGTTCGTCATTTGATGGATGCAGGTTAACAGATGGATAATACGCATGGATTTCCCAAGCACCAGTTCAGCAGGATTTTGTTTCCTTAAAGGCAAGGACTCAGTTCAATCGAAGGTTTCTATAAAAAAACATAAAAATAAAAAATATATATATATTTATAAGGCAGTAAATGTAATTACGTAAAGTGAAGTTTAAAATTCTGCAATGCATTCTGCTGGTACATATATATATATATATATATATATATATATATAATTTTACGCATCCCTTATAGAGTAATAAGTGGTTTTCACGTATTGAAAATCATAAATTATTCTACGAGAACATGTCACACCTCAAAAAGGTGTTACAGTTGAGATAAACAATACTTGAAATACTTAATTTTTTTATTCATGTTTTAAAGGTGTTAAGTTTATGAAACATTTCAAGTTATAGCACATATGGGTGGTAACCCTAGTGTCTACAATCCATGAATCATTATTATTATGCATGCTTTATGAGTAGTAAGTATGAACTTTACTTGTATAACCATTGAAATCAACATTGTTAACCTTACTAAATTTAGGTATTTTACCCTTTAGGTATTTGGTGACTTTAAGTTGAATCATAAATGATAAAAACAACCACGTTTTGTTTTCCTTCTCCTCCTTTTTACTTTAATTTAATAAGTCATTACGTGAAACCATGAATCTTAAAACATGTTTCTTTTATATGTTCTATAGTATTGCAATGCTTACAGTATTTTATTTCTCAATGTTGAGCATCTTTCTTGTGAACAACAGGTTTGATTTTGGAAAGAGTAAGCTTTGTAGTATGAGCAAGATAAGTTGCATCAGCTCCAGATTGTACTTCACGTTGCTTCTTAATGCTTAATATCATTAAGTAAGCTTTTGACAAACTAAGAAGAGGTTCCATTAGTAGGATATAGCTTTATGTATAATTAAAAATATCATTAAATCCCATCAATAACTGTAGAAGTTGATCTTTTGCAAGAATTTTATCAACCTCTCGTGCTACCTCATATGTATAATTTGGTGTAGGTTTTCAATAAACAAGTTGATCTCATAATTTTTTAAGCTTTGTATAATAAACTACAATATATGCATTACCTTGTGTATGATTGTTGATTTCTTACTTAACTTGGTGTAGAAGAAGCCCAATACTTTCATTAAAGCTTTTTGTAATGTCACCTTAGAGCACCTTAAATGAAGAAGCATAAATAAAAGAATCAATATTTTCCTTTGATAGAGCATTCAATATCTAGGACGTGACCATGTTATCCACCTTCTCCTATTTTTCAAGTAGGTGAACCAACTACAGGCGGAGCTTAAGAGTTATTAATAAAACTAAGTTTATTTTTAGCTCATAAAGTAGGAGTTATAACTCTTTGCCAAGACAGAAAATTTTTACTAACCAATTGATACTAAGATGATCAAAAGTTTGCAAGAGAAAACTTCATTAGGCATTATAGTATGAATCAAAGTAGTTTGTGGGTTATTGTAATTCGTGGGTGGGTGTTTAGTCATTTGGAAGACCAAAACAATTGAATCATAGGTTTATTTCTCTGATACCACGAACAAAAAAGAGTATTTATATGTAAAAAATAGCTCAATTCTTTACTAATAGATATATTTGTATAAATATAAAACATAACAACACAAGTTGTATGCCACATATAAAACATGAAATAGAAATTTATTACAAATAATGAACTGTAAATTTTATTATCTTGCTAGAAATTTCTATAATAAACAACTTGATTCCTTGCCCATTTATAAACTCTACCACCCATTTGCTAGACCTGAATTAAAAGAATTATAGACCATTCCAACAACTTGACTCCATTCTTGTGATATGTATCCATGCATTGATCTTTTTGCCAATAATAAAATTACTTTAATGAATTGACATGTAGATCTATATTCATCTCTTTAGTTTCCTCTCCTTCAGTTCATCTTCATTTTATTAATCTACCATCAAAGATCAACCATATTGATCTACCATGCCCATCTTACCTCCAAAATAATCAATATATCACCAATTCCACCATTTTCTTTTTAAATTAGGTTATTAATAACATTAGAAAGTAGATAAATGACTACTGTTATAAGTATTATAAATTATAATTAAATAGGAGAGAAACCTAGTAGAATATAGGTAAAAAATTAATTACATAATAACTAAAATAGGTTTATAGAATCAGTTCAATAGAATTCTAAGTTTGTTTTAAAATATTAGAATAATTGTTTAACTATAATCTTATTATTAGTAGTTATAATAAATAGATGATGATATTATAATGATTTAATGATGTTAGATTTATATGATTGATATTTAGCTTTGCCCATTACTTTTGTTTATTTAAATGTAGTTGATTGTAGACATTATTTAATTGATGATCTAGTCATGCATACAAATACAAGCAGAGGCAGTGGAGGGTGTTGAATAATAGCCCCTTACATGGGAAAGCACAACAATATCCTCCTTAACGTAAATGTCTTCAATTTGCAAGTTTTACAAGTCATATGTTTATTCATTAATTTGATACCAAGTTGATTTAATAATGATAATGTTAAGGTACATTAAGTTTTGGTTTTATACGAGACAATTCTTATTACTACTGTATACTGATTTTGGTTATTTAGTATTAAAATAATCATGGATGATATGTGAAAGCTTTTAGTTCTTCTTTATGTTATTAAGCAAACCAACTTGTAATTTTCTTATGTAGTTCTGTTGGGCCAGTGATTTCATGATGGTTCACCGCCTTCTCTCACTCCACCTAAACTGAAATTGCATGCAATGTGGTTGAAGTTGTTAATTTATGTGATGAGACTTTGAGGAGCTGATTTCAATGTAAGTTTTGATTTGAGCATACCTTGTTGTTATTATTATTGTTATATACATTATTATGATCTTAGTGCAACTCGTTAATTTGAATTACGTCTTTAACTCGCTATTGGATACAAGATTACATAGTAACATGTTTTTTAGCAATGAGATTTTGACAAGTGTACACAATTATAAATAAACATGTTTATTTACATTTATTTTTTTCAATCAAGTTTAACTTATTTTACTTTTACGTAATCACTTTGCAAGGAGGCGATGATCGACAAGTCTCAACTCTTTTGTGAGACTATGAGAGAAGCTTCAAAGGATCATATCTACGAGCTAGAACCAAATGTAGCCATTTATTAGGCGTTGGTTCCATTTTCACATTTTCCTGCGGACCATCTACTAGCAAGCCTCAGCCAAGCTCTCAAACATCTTTTACCTAGGAGATGATCAACATCATCACATCTATTACTATTACATAGTCATTGAGATGACAGATTGAGGTAAAATATAACTTTCATGTAAGAGCAGCTATGACTTGAGATTCTTTCAAAGATATGTGTGACCTTCAACAACTAGCGTCCACATCATCGCATTAGAGTACCCATTATCAAAACATTTATTATCATACTTCACTGTAATTAGTATAAAATCGATCCATTGGAAATTCTAAATTTCATTTATTTTTTAATAGTTTTAATATAAATTAAATATGAATAATAATGATTAATGAAAAGACAATATCAATTATGAACTTTAATTGAAATAAATAATTTCAAAATTTTTCAAAATAAATCAACATCACTAATGGACTTCATAGCGACCATAATTTCGTTGCTAAATACATATGATTAAACGATGGCAACTATCTGTTATAACGTTTAGCAACGACTGCCAATGAATTATTCATTGCTAATAACGTACTAACGTAATGACAGAATTAACCCATTGTTATTTAGTGACAGCAAAACAACGGTCAATTGGTTCGTAATTTTCCTCACTGATTTCGTCACTATAACTTTATCAACTATTATTTTAGGATAACATTTTTATCGTATTTTCCTCAATAAATTATTTCAATGACGGATTTTTAACATTTAGTAACGGATCCGTTGCTAAATGATGGTTTCCTCATAATAACTATGTAACTCAAATTTTGCTAAGTTAGGAGACTATAATATAACACCCTATATCAAAATGGAAAACATACAGGCAAAGATTAGCAATACTAAAAGAAGCTTAATCTAAATAGGTTTAGGGATTCTTTTATGTGGAGTTGTTGATGGATAACAGTAACTAGTGTTAAGAAATGGATTTGTCATGTTGCATTTATTGGTTTATGATGTAAGCAAGGGAGGCCCTTGATTAAAGTAATGGCAAATCTTTGTTTTATATCTATCTTTATCTTGCTTTACTCAGTGCTCTCACTTTATTTTTGGATGATTCTTGATTTTTCTTATAATTTGTCTTAGAACAGTTGCTTCCCACTTTCTTGTTTTTTTTTTTTTTTTGTTCTTTGTAATGCTTCTAAAAAGGACGTTAAATCATATCGTTAATATAAAAGAAAAGATCTAATACAAGACAGATTTGAACAATGAGAGCGTAATATGCAGGGAAGGCGCCATTAAAGAAAGAGAAAAGCATGCATTGGATTATCCTCGTTTAAGCGAGGGGTTAAACCAAAGTGACTCCCAGCGAAAAAGATGTGAACCACATGTGACAAAATGAGTGCAGAAACCAAACATTTTTAGACTGAAACAGTAAAAATAATTCATGAGTAGGACCCATGTCCTTCAACTACTGGTTTATGTCTTTCACATCATGTTGGTTTCTACATGTGCAGTAACACCCTCCTCCATCGTTTTTCTTTTTAATCAATTCTTGTTTTAGCAGATTCCTAGGACATACTTGATATATTTGATTTTCATCACTCATATTTACCATTTACATTTAATATTCTTAATATTATCTTTAATTTTGAAATATATTATTTAAATTGAGATATACTGAAAAAATAAAATAATGAATCATTTGATTTGAGAAAGGGAAAGGGGAGTATTATTTTGGTTAGCCGGTCTGCGATTACGGCAATAATAACATTATATATATATGGTCGGAATGAGCGAGAGAAGGAGCAGACGGCCGTTGGGTTGTTTGTAGATGGTGTGCATATAGTAAAGGTGGGTAATAAGATATGAGTTGATACTCATCATGCAATACTTGTAAAGTAAATAAAAAGTATAGATTACGTGTGTGGAATCCTAAGCTTTTCTTTCTTTAATTCTTTTTCATAAGACCCAACTTTCTGCCATAGAATTTATTCTACGTGCTCCTTGCAACAAAGGAGGAGCCACATAACCAACATCTCCTTGAATTATATATATATATATATATATATATATATACACATATATATATGTGCGAATTCCTCTACCAACAATAAATTATACCATTTATATAAGAAAAATATGTTGGAGCTGTCTCCTTCATCTGTCAATTGGTTGTGGGTATTAGAATCTCACTCAAGTTTGAACCTCCTCCATTCATGCATATATGCATCCAACAAGGTTCAGTGACAAGTTTTAACTCCTTTTCTTTTTCTTTTTTTATTAAAAAAAAAGTAGATACTTGTCAAAATTTACAACTATCATACTATATAGTGGATACTATATTTAATTTATTTGACTGGTTGGATTAGATTTTAATTGTATTAACTAGAATATCATCCATATAAATAATTGATTTTGTCAAAAAAATCAAATATGTATAATATTTTTAACATGATTAATATATAAATATTACATTTAGTTCTAAAAAATCAATATGATAGATATTAATGTATAAATAAATAATAAATATTTAAATAGATCATAAATGAGTCAAATAGTGATTTTTCACGAATGCTATTTTAACTTTAATTGTACCAAGTTGGTAATAAACTTGGATTTTTATATTTGAATAAATTCGCATGTTATAATTTTGGTTAAAATCTAAAATCTCGAAAGGCATTAAACTGCTAACCTAAAATAATAACAAGCTTATAAAATAAAAATACAACATGATAAAAAAAAGAAAAATAAAAAATATATGTTTTTAGTTAATTTAAATTATCTATAAATTTTGATATTTTATTTTTTCTTATTTTATTATTTATATAAATTTTTATATTAAATTTAATAAGTATCATTAATATTTTATAGTTAATCGAAGTAGTTTTTATTTATTTGAATTTTTAGTTTTGATACTGTTGTGATGTAAGTAGAAATAGGGTAGTGAGAAGCCAAATGAGCAATTGGTAGATAAGACATGAAGAAAGCATATGAATGTTTGTTTTTGTTCTCAAAATGACAATTAAAAATTTGAAATAATAAAAGGTATTAATCATGTGCATGCAAGGAATTAAAGACAGAGAGAAACGAAAGAAAACCCAGAGATAACATGAATACAGTATATATAATTATTTAAAACCCTCAGATATATGTATTTATATATAAATTAATTATTTATGATAGTTTAATTAATCATTTGTTGTCTTTAAATAAAAAAATTAAAGATTAAAATCTGAATATCTCATTAAGATTTTTCATTTATTAGGTATATTTGATGAATTATTTTATATCTGGATAAAGAAAAATAATAATGAACACAAATGCATATATACACATTAGGTAGAAAACCATAATGGATGATGGGAGCAAATGTTTAGGTGATTGGTGGGGTTAGGAAATTGGCTACTATTTTGGATGCTTTTTATGAATGTCTGATATCAACTTTTCATGAAGGGCATATGGGATAGGACTCAACCCTATATCATGTGAATATTTGGTACAAATTTGGTTTAAGAACTTAAAGAGCTCCACCTCTATTATATGAATGTATCCTCTATTCATTCAAACGAAACCCAAGTGGTAAAAAAGAACAATTATTTCCCACTCATTGGAGGGTATCTTCTAAGTGCATATATTCATTAGTATTCATTGGTCAACTCCTCTTTACAACCCCACCTTGTTTCTTTTGACTCACTTTTGACCCTAATCTCTCTTTACTTAATTTGGCCACATTTTCCTTTGGCTCATTTGGTAATTACCTGTTTTGTTTCATGATATTTGCTTGATGAAAGATCGGCTAAAATGGTATTTCTTTCCAATTTATTTTTTTTTAAAAAAAAAATTTTGCCTTTCTAATTTTCTAAAATATATTTATTGAGCTTTATTTAAAGCTTATTTGATTACATGAATCATTCGATAGTGATATTAGATTATTGATGATTAAGGATGATGAATGAATGATTTTAGAGTAAAGGTCGAAGGTGTGGAGCCAAAGGAAGAACCGAGTTGATGGAACCAAGCATACCATATCTATTGTCATAAATTTTGCTAAAGAAATTTATTATTTTTTTCTAAAAGAAGAAGAAGAAAAAAAAAGAAATCAGGAATCCAGCAAGTGGGTTGCTTATGGGATGTAGGATGGGACATATATGTACCTAAAATGGGCCAATAGATGTACCTAAAAATGGGATTGGCCCTTAATTTACTGATAAAGCGAAATAATAATCGATGCATGGTCCTACGTTGCTTGTATCAGATTAATTGTATGAGGTCTATATTCAATTTTCATGTAATTCCAATCACAGCAAGAGATTAATGATTTTCTTCAAATGGGGTTATTACTTTTTTATATGGGTTCTTTTGTTTTCTCATCTTCAAACCAATCTTAAAGTTGCACGTTTTTACTTTTATTAGTGGTTCACTTGAGAGCAATTTTCATGCATGTCAATCATGATATACACTATGAAGTTGGTATTATTTTCCAATCAAAAAATGTAATATAATATAAATCATTTTCATAATAATATATATTTTGGAAAGTGATTATTAATGATAAAAATAATAAAAATAAAAAATGATTTCTAATATATTTTTCGATAAAGAGAAATATGAATGAATATAAGAAATATCTTAAAATTATATAAAAATTTAATTGCATAATGAAATAATTTTAAAATTATATTGATATAATATTGTATAATTAAAAATAATAACAAAAATAGATTATGAGATTGAGAAATAAATCAGTATCATCAAACTTTCTCTCGGGGAAATATTTGGATCATGATTACTAATATCTTGGTTGCATATCGTCCATTACTTCTTAAGCGATGAGTAAGAAGAAGTTATCCAATATCGAGAAATTAGCATTCTATATGGCTTTAATTGTTTAAATTTAAACATCAATAACACATTACAAACTTCAAAGAAGCTCAAGTACGCATCTAAAATAATGCGATAAATAAAAAAATAATAAAAAAAGGAGAATGCATAATGGTGTAATGTTTATGATCGTAGAAGCAAGCAAAATCAACCTTGGCCAAATATGTCGCCCAGTAGTAACTTCTAGGCATAAAAACCCTTTTCCTTGGAAAAGAAATCCCAATAACAACACAAATGCTCCACCAAAAACAAACAGAAACAAACCAACTCATACTTGCATAAAATAAAGTTTATTAAAAACATAAAATCATTTTACTAGTTAAATAATTTTTAGATAAAATTTATATGAATAATGAATTCTTACAATATTTATTATTTCATTTTAAGATTATGATTTAAAAATAAAAATTGATTACTGATAACGTCAAATGGATAGCATATTAGCTATGTCTGATTTCATGCATCTGGCTGATTTGGAATATGATCAAACATGTCAGGCTTAGCTCCTAACCATAATGTTTGGCATTTATGTCCTACATTCCACTGGTACGAATTTCTAAGAATCATTACTACTAAGGCGAATTGAAAAGATCCTTCGCAGCTGAAAGAGAGAGAGAAGGAGATGTCTCCATCTACCATACAAATGCTAGGAATGGAATTGGATAAAGTTTAGCATTAAGAAGGTAAAGTCTTTGTCAAAACCTGAATTGAAGTTGAAGCTAATGCATGAATCAGGTGCTAATAAACAGGAACACCTTTATGTCTTGATCATTAACCATAATTATTGTTACACTGTTACATTATAATATATAGACATATATGCTTGGCTTCCAAATACTGTGATGGTGGTGATCATTATTGGTCATAAAGGAATTTGTGTTTACACCTTCGAATACCAAGTCAACTGGTCAGTGTGGGGTCTGCTTTGCACGTGCACCTATCTACTACAACAATCACTGCTGTCTCCCTCGATCGTTTTCTTTTCAGAAGGATAACTATCGTTTTTATTCATCATGCTTTCATTTCATTTACAATCCCTCTATTTTTATATTATATTTTAGCATTTAGTTTTTGGTTTTCATGATTTTGTATCTTTTGCAGATATTTCGTGGATCTTCAGAATATTGAATCATGGATAAGCTTGAAATTAATATAGTTATATTTCATTTCATTAATTTTTTAAAACTTTAAGAAGACGAGTTTATTTTGTTAACTCGTCTTTATATATGTTCAAAATTATCTAGTTATTGCACTGTATAATAAGATTCGAGAATCTTGTAATGTAGAATCAATTAATTAATATTAAAATTTATTCTACTTTATTTTTATTTTACTTATAGAGTTATTATTCATTTTTTTATGTAATTATTATATCAATTATTTTAAATAAAGAATTTGTAAGATGACATGACACAACTATAAACTCTAATGAGATATTAAAATTATAAATTATAATTTAGATTTATCGATTAATTTGAGTTTATGATAATTTAAAATAGCTCTAGTTATATTATTGTAAGTAAGAGTTGCTCTTGTCAACCATTAAAACATAAAAATAATCATTATAAATTTTTGATAAAATAGTATGTAAAATAAAAAATAAAAAATCATACATATAAAATTATATTAAAGTTTATATTGATAATACCTATTAATTCTAACATAAAAAGTTTATATAAACAATAAAATAAATAAAATATATATATGTAACAAGAATTACAAATAATAAGATTTAAGTTAACTGAAAAAATCACACCCTTCTACTTTAAATTGTCAGATGAAGCTTAGGATGGAGCCTATAACTAAATAAATTAATTTATATAAAATAATAAATTATTGATAATTTACATTGATAATTGTTAATAATACAATTAATTAATTATTACTATTTCATTATACTTTAAATTTATAACAATACAGTTGCATCATCTAATATGATTAATAGTTGTACTATAATTCTCAATAAAATATTTAATATAATTTATTAGTATGTATTCTATGTTTAATTAATTGAATTATCTATAATCTGCATTTTATATGTAATATAAATATAATATAAAGTTAATAACAATATAAAATTGATAATCATCTCATGATATTCTATTAAAAATATTATATTAATTTAATTTAATTTATTATAGTTATAATACAATTCTTTTATTAAAATTAGTTGAATATTATATTTATATCTAAATGATAATATTATATTTATTTTGATACTATTAATATAATGATGATAGACGAGGGTACTTAAGGAGGCATCCATCATACACAAAGTACAAACAGCCTTGGGGTATAAGATGTTTGGTAGCAGCGTCACCATCTGGTATGTATATCAGATGGCAATAAATGAAGCTAGACATGATCTCATGGTCAGTTTCTGATAGGAACCCACTTTTAGGTAATTTTTACATACAAAACATGCATACACACACATATATATATCGAGAGAGAGAGCGAATGAAAAGAGGGCAGCTTTTGCTTTTTAAAGTTGGCTGCTTTTTATATAGTTTTATAGCGACAATTTGCTGACTATTGGAGACACTACGAGTGTATTACAATCACTAAAAGCATAACCCAGCTGTTGGGTAATTCAAAAATACTATTAAATAAACAGAAAGAAAGAAAAAGCAAAATGTGAAATCATTCGAAGAAGAACAAAGATCTTCACAAAGGAGCAACCAAGCAATCAACAACATACTCCACCACTCCCTCTAGATTCTCACTTCTTCCTGCTTCTTCCTTGGTACCAAAAGGTGATGCCCTCACTCCAAGGGGTCCCACCGCCCAACCCGACAAGTATCGTGAGGGAGGGTAAATCATGGTATCCAGCGGCCTCCTAGACGGGGATCCAGGTCTTGGTGCCCACAAGGAGTCCACCCAGGTCTTCCTGCTTCTTCCTCCTTCTATAAACGAGTGCAGATTAAAATAATTTTGCATGATAAAACACAATATTATTGTCATAACAATAGCGAAAATACGAATGTAATAAATGGAATAATAGTCTTAAAGTGACAAATAAATTTGTAAGGAAGGAATGAAATGGAGGGAATGTTGGATTCCCCATATACAGTCCACAACAGGAATAAAACCTCTTTTTTATATATGAAAAAGAAATCCAAATAAAAATCCTAAACTCTTGTCCTCTTTCTTCCTCCTATTAAAAATTGACAGCTACGCACCCACAGTCTCCAAAATCAAACGTTGTCTTTTAATTAATTTTAATTTCATTAATTAATAATATAGTGCTGCTACAATGGTTAACAGTTAATGATGCACTTAACTTTCCCATCTCTAATAAACTTAACAATATAACAGAGAATTCTCCAACAGTCATTTTCTTTAAATAAATGCATGATTGAAGGAATTTTCGTTCTTTTTCCCCCCTGTCAATCGTCTTTTTGTAATAGAAAGATTTGGTTAGATAGTGGCTCATAGGCCTTAAGCTATTATATATTCTTCTTCTTCATTTTTTTTTAAATGAATTTTCTTTTCTTATATACTTTGGCTGAATCAGTGGCAGGCATGTTACTTCTTCAGGTTTTCTTGGTTTTGAGTTTCTGACATGAACGCTTTCGCAAGTGAGAGTGAGTGCAATTATAAGAAACCATGAGGCAGTGTTGTGTCCAGTTCTTATGTTAGCCTTGCTTCAGTATCAGAAATACAACCACTAAAACCTACAACAAAAATTTTCACTCTTGTTTTCTTTTCTTTTTTTCCTTTTATAATCTTTCAAGAATCTTTCACAGATCATACTCCTAACTGCTCATCTACCGAACCCTTTCACTTTACTTGCCTTTCTTGTATAAATTGGCAACTGGGTTTGTAGTTTTTTTTTTCTTGCCTTGGATTTTATGGAAGATAAGAAAATGGATGCTCTTTCTTGTTCTGTTATTTTGACATTGTTCTGCTTATTAAGTTCTTCTGCATACGGATTGCTGTCTTCTAAAGGTGTCAACTACGAAGGTAGTTATTTTTTTCTCAGTTCTCTTTTTGGTTAAATTTCAAGAAATGAGGCAATTTATATGATATTCTAGTTGGAATTTGATTTCCCCAGTTGTAGCTTTGATGAACATCAAGGCTTCATTTGATGATCCTCGTAACGTTCTCAACTGGGATGAGACTGCTGTGGATCCATGCAGCTGGAATATGATCACTTGTTCTCCTGATGGTCTGGTCATAAGCCTGTAAGAATCTACACAAAATATTCAAATGCGAGTGAATTGAAAATGCTTCATTTGAAACAAAAAGAGAAAAAAACCTCATCTGCAGTTAAAATTATCTTGTTGCAGAGGAGCTCCAAGCCAAAATTTATCAGGAAGTCTTTCACCAAGTATAGGAAACTTGACAAATCTTCAGCAAGTGTGAGTGTAGAGCTATTCTTGTAGAAAGCACGATTTCTTTTCTTGACAAAAGAAAAATTAAGTGCAGGTTATTGAACTGGAAAGGGTGTGTTTGCAGGTTACTACAGAATAACAACATTTCAGGACAAGTACCCTCTGAGCTTGGGAAACTATCCAAGTTAAAAACAGTTGATCTTTCTAATAATTTCTTCGATGGGCCAATTCCTGCCACTTTCTCCAAACTGAAAACACTCCAATACTTGTAAGTATCTAAATACTAATATTTAACAATTCTGCTTCCTTCTAGTTTTCCATTTTAATCTAATGATGTTTATAATCTTGTTTCTTTTGAATTTGATTCAGGAGACTGAACAATAACAGTCTCTCTGGGCCTATCCCTACCTCTTTGGCTAACATGTCTCACCTTTCCTTTCTGTAATTCTCTCGAAACTTTATCTTTCGTTTCTATGTTTGATTCTTCATGATGAAAATTATGTATTGAAGATTAATGTGAGTTATACTTGATGTTTTAGGGACTTGTCTTACAATAATCTGAGTGCTCCACTACCAACTTTTCATGCTAAAACATTCAAGTAGGTTAATCCTGATATACCCAATTTATTTGTGTTCTCAGCTTGTTTTATACTTTTTTCCAAGATCAAGACCAATACCAATTTGTAGATATGATTTTAACGAATGTTTTTGTGTATGGATTTACACAGCATTGTAGGAAATCCTCTGATATGTGAAACTCAGGAACAGTGCTCTGCAACCATACAAAGTCCGCAGTCCATAAACTTGAATAATTCACAAAGTAATTTCCAGGACATCTCTCTTACTTATTCCTTTCCTCACTTGGACGTTTGAAATTTCTTTCTGCTGTTGAAAAGCTGTCCCGTCTCACTTTTTTTTTGAAAATAACATTAATTAGTTTCACTTCTTAGTTCGGAATGTATTTCTTTTTGACTCTAATTCCAAGTTCATGATTGTTTATCCTTTTTATGTTCATCACATGCTTTTGAGATGGTCTTACTTTTCCAATTTCAAGGTTCAAATCTCTCCACTTCACGTTTTTATATTCTTCCTTGGATTTTGTTGCTAAAGCTGTATTTATCTTCCGGGCAAATCCTGACGTGCTTTGCCTTAATTCCTTAAGATTCTCAGCCTTCTGGAAGTGGAAAGCGTCATAAGATTGCCTTGGCCTTCGGTTCAAGCTTGGGTTGCATCTGTCTCTTAATTCTCGGATTTGGTTTCCTTCTCTGGTGGAGGCAAAGACACAACCAGCAAATATTCTTTGATGTTAATGGTTTGTATTGGCAAACTTGTCTTGAGCAGTTCGTGCACCAGATAACTTATATCGTGACAAAAAGAATTCCTCTGTTTTTGTTTCAGAACAACGTCACGAAGAACTCAATCTTGGAAACCTGAAGAGGTTTCAGTTCAAAGAACTTCAGGTAGCTACGAAGAACTTCAGCAGCAAAAACCTTATTGGAAAAGGTGGTTTTGGAAATGTTTACAAAGGGTATCTACAAGATGGATCTGTGGTAGCTGTTAAAAGGCTCAAAGATGGAAATGGATCTATTGGAGGAGAGAAACAATTCCAGACGGAAGTAGAGATGATCAGCCTGGCAGTGCACCGCAATCTCCTTCGTCTCTATGGATTTTGCATGACTACAACCGAAAGGCTGTTGGTGTACCCTTACATGTCTAATGGTAGCGTTGCTTCTCGTCTCAAAGGTAATACTATCACCATTCAACACAGCTGTATCTGTTCTTTCATCTCAAGTATCTATTTTGACCTCACCTGAAAGTGCTCTAAGTATGATCTAAAATTGGGGAGAATTTGTGTTGGTAGCTGAGGATTTAATATGCATTTGAGTTTTCTATTGTTGGTATATGTCGGTTCTTTTGTCTGCTGTTAAATTGCGGTGATTGTTTTGTTGACGGCACTCATAATTACTCGTCCTGCAGCTAAACCAGCGTTGGACTGGAGCACAAGGAAAAGAATTGCCTTGGGAGCTGCAAGAGGTTTGTTATACTTGCATGAACAGTGCGATCCGAAAATAATTCACAGGGATGTGAAGGCAGCAAATATATTGCTCGATGACTACTGTGAAGCTGTTGTGGGTGATTTTGGGTTGGCGAAGCTGTTAGACCACAGGGACTCCCATGTTACGACTGCTGTGAGAGGTACCGTAGGGCATATAGCACCAGAGTATCTCTCAACAGGACAATCCTCCGAAAAAACTGATGTTTTCGGGTTTGGAATCCTTCTACTTGAGTTGATATCTGGTTTGAGAGCTCTTGAGTTTGGCAAGTCAGCCAATCAGAAAGGAGCCATGCTTGATTGGGTAAGCCAAAGATGGATGTTTCATGAATTGAGCTTCTTCTTGCTGGTTAATATAAATAAATGGAACTACTCTGGCATAGGATGAATTTAATGACTGACTTGGCAGGTTAAGAAGATTCATCAGGAAAAGAAGCTGGAGTTGCTAGTTGACAAGGATCTGAAAAACAACTACGACAGAATAGAGTTAGAAGAAATGGTTCGGGTAGCTCTGTTATGCACGCAATTCATCCCAGGACACAGACCTAAAATGTCAGAAGTTGTCAGGATGCTAGAAGGGGACGGCCTGGTAGAGAAATGGGAAGCATGTCAAAGAGCAGAAGCAACCAGATCAAGAGCCAACGAGTTCTCATCGTCAGAGCGATATTCTGATCTCACGGACGACTCATCTTTGCTGGTCCAAGCAATGGAGCTTTCGGGACCCAGGTGACATGATTCACACCAATTCACATGCCTCAGAAAGCATACATAGACATTAAAATATTAACAGACAAACTTGGTTGGGGGGGACATTGTGGAGGATAAAACCTTTGTCAAGAAGTTCTGACTGTACAGAAATCGGATTTGAAAATGGAAATATAGTTGAGTGAAGAATTTTCTT
This sequence comes from Dalechampia spathulata, assembly GCA_948192965.1. Classification (NCBI taxonomy): domain Eukaryota; kingdom Viridiplantae; phylum Streptophyta; class Magnoliopsida; order Malpighiales; family Euphorbiaceae; genus Dalechampia; species Dalechampia spathulata. The sequence goes on from CANYBF010815896.1 coordinate 16,010, forward strand.
TTTATGTTTCTTGGGAATTTTCTGGTGGGCTGTGCTTGTAACAATTATGCAACATCCTTTAATAAATATTCTCTATTACTACTTATGCTTGGTGCCATGGAAACTGAAGGAAAATAAAATAAAAGAAAATTTCTTCAAAAAATAATTAAAGGAAATTAATTAAATTGTTCTCTCTTCTTTTCCTTTCCATTGCATCAAACAAAGTGTACAACTAACACAACCAAAAGTACCTGCCCTACAAGATTAAAACTAAAAAATGACTTATTAGATTGTTTTGAAAAAATTACTTAACATCTTTTTTATCCTTCATAAAAATTTTATTAATCATAATTGATTGATTTTATCATTAATTACTTTTTATTTTATTTTAATATAAAAAATTTATCATGAATCCATTGATTTTTATCATTTTGCTAGTTTGACAGTTAAATTTGCTTCTATCGAAACTAGGGTTGTTCAAGACATTAAAACTATTTCAAGACAATCAAAATTAAGTGATTTTTATCTAATTTTTATATTATCTTACTTCTATTTTACAATATTAAGAAAATCATTTATTAATATAATGTTTTATTTATTAAATATACTTTAATGAATACATCGTCAAGGTTTAAAATATTTTAAGAATTAAATAAATATTTATTAAATTAATAATAACATTAGAATAAGATGGATCATTTTATTTGATTTCTCAAACTGAATAATTATTAATTAAAAGTGGTCAAAGAAATTGCAAGAAGCAAATCATTTATTGATTAGATTTATATAACCTATATATATTCTAATACATAAATCAAATTAATTAATGTAAAATGAATAAAAAGAATAATTTTCAACTTCAAATTGAATTTTAAAGCCTATTACTCATGTTGTATTGATTGATTTAATTGAAATATCAACATATAAATATGAATCACTTTAAGATAGTTCAACTTTGACCACCCATACAAAAATGGTTCTACCTTGTGTTGAAAGTTAAGAAATACTTCATCTAATCATTTTGATTATACATTTTGATCATTCCAATAAGATGAGTAACACCGTAACAAGGTGTATATGTTTAGAAAGTGGATGGAATTGGAGTTGAGCATGGATCAGATCTTGGCAATTAATATTAATAAAATCTGAATAAGAGTGTATCCCAATCAACCCAGGTGGATACAATATCCATCCATACACAGAGATACCAAGCTTAGGATCACTTGTTGTGAACGCCAGAGAATATGACTTCTGCCAGCGCTGATGCCCGGCAGAAACGAGCAATTTGCGTTAAAAGATGTAGTTCTGCACTGATGCTTAAATTCATGGAAGCATGAACATTCATTCTCTCTAACATGGGTGATTTGGCTAGTATTAGTTTCACGAATCCCATTTGCGACCTACTTCCTGTAAATGATAGCATCTTTATCTCTTGAAGATGATTGAAACGAACATCTGATCTGTTATGGATCTCCAGAAATTCTAGTGCTTCATTCGGATTAATGATCTCCTGCTCATCTAACTGAAAAACAAAGAACCAAAGCAGAAATCATTTTAAGAAATGCCATTCGAAACTATGTGTGAAACACAAAACACGGTGTCCATTTGAACTGACATCAATCTCCAGTATTCGCAGGAATGGTGAGCTCTTCATCAAGCAGAGAGCGCATGAAACTTCAGCCACCTTATCTAGCAATATCCCATGCAATACAAGAGTTTCCAAGTGATTGAATCGAGTTGGAAGCCTTTCTGGTATATCCCCTGAAGCCAAAATCTGCCACAAACACATTCAAAGAAAGATACTATAGGCATACTGAACCAAATTCCAGAGTTAATTGGTGCCAATTTATCTTACCATCAAAAGGTAAAACCCAACATTCAGGTACTTCAGTCTTGGTAGACAAGCAAAAACCTCGGCCATATCAGTAGCATTCCCATTTTTGGCCACCGGGATTTCTGACCCATATCCTCGAATTGAAGCTCTGGAGAGAAGAGGGGTTTTTCTGAAATAAATAGACTTGAAAAGCACACCAACAGATATGACTTTAAGATTGGGAGCATCAATGTCAAGGCAGTCAACATTCCTGCAGTTTAGCATTGTCAAGTTTTCCAATGACGCGCATTTCAACATAAATTCTCGAAAATCAGTATCGAAGTAGACATTCTGAAAGGTAACAGTTGTTAGCCTATTAAATCCTTGGAATGTAGCAGGAGGCTTAAATAAACATGAAAGCAACTCCAAATGAGTCAGTTGTAGACATGAAAAGAGACGTAATGGTGCTTCGTAATTTTTGGCTCTCTTGATGGAAAGGGTGAACTTTCTGATGCCACTTCTTGACAGAAACTTCACCATTGGATCAATATTAGGGAAATTTTCCGATCCAGAAATGGACAGAATGAATTCAAGCACCGGACTTCGACGAAGTAACAGAATCTGATAAACAGTGGTGAGAAGCTCATTCTTTGGCTGAGATTGAGATTGTTTTAGGCTGTCCTCAAAACCAGCGTCGAACACAAGTCGAGGAAGAGTTTCCCACGACTGACACCATTTCTTTGACAAAACACTAGTTCTTACAGCATCTCGTAGCGGCAAAAACATAAGGATGTTCTCAACCACATTGACTGGTAGATTACTGATCAAATCAGGAGCTGAATCAATATCAACATCCACCATTTTCCCAGAGGTTCATGTCTGAAATAGAAAATAATATCAAATCAGAATCATGAATTTTCACCTAATGATGAAATTGGACAATTGTAACACGCAGGACACAATGATAGATTAGATTACCACAACGACCCAGTAATGTATTGATACAACATCACTAAGAATTGAAGTTCTTCGTTGCTGTCTGCTCCGTAAATTTCCCCGCACTTGGATTGAAGGAGAGAGAGCATGCGAAAAAAAAAATTAGAAAAGAAAAGAAAAGAATCAGGAAATTATATGAAGTCTCTTTCTTGACTATCTTGGTACCAAAAGGATGGTACTAATTAGCTAGAATTATGAATTTATGTTAATTTTTATTAAATATTTATTAATTTTATATTAATTGATATATAATTATTATTAATTATTAGCATATAAATAATAATTATATTTGTTTATGAGGCATTTTATTTTTGATGAATAAAGTTTGACAATTTCCCCCTTTAGTTTGACAATTTCTCCCTTTAATTAGGGATGAATAAAGTTTGACAATTTGCCCCCTTTAATTAGGGACTATTGTTCTCAATAATATCTTTTTCAGAATTACTTCCTTTCTAAAGTAATGTAGAATTTAAATTATTTTTTGGAATTAATTGAATAATTTTTAAAAAAGTTTTTTTATATTGAAATTGTTTATGATTTTGTTGAAGAGGAAAAAGTTATACTTAAATTACTAATATAAAAGATAATTTCATTTACATATATTATAAACTCACAGCTTCTTATTGTAATTGAAATTGATATTTTGATAAAAAAATTTTACATGTAATATAATGTATAAGATCATAATTTTTAAAAAAATATATTAATAAATGATTGTTTTTGATTTAGGAATTATATAAAATGATAAGATAAAAATTAATTTTTAATGCTAAGGAAAAAATTGATGAATGAAATAAAAAGGTAATTTTAATATTTAAATAATGAAGTAATTTTATTATTTTTAGAGTGATTAACAACTTTAAATTTAATATATATTTTTAATAAAATTTAAAATGTTTCATTGTTAATTATTTTAAAATTCAAATAATGCAGTAAATTATTTAATTAAGTAACTAATTTATTGCATTTATGTAAAAAGATATTCATAATTTTTTATTTTATATCAAAATACATTAATAATTATTAATGATATAATATATTGAAGGAAATTTAAAATATTTTGTTGTACATATTTTTTCAAATATAAATAATAACGTAAAGTAAATAGTTGGAATAATCTAGTGATTTTGCACATTAAAAATGATATTAATAATTATAGATATAATATTTTAATTTAATAAAATTTATAATATTTTATTGTGCATATTTGTGTCAATGTAACGAATAAAATAAATGATTGAAAAAAAATTAAGTACATTTTGTAATTATTATGGAAAAATATATTAATCATTTTATTAATTTTTCAAAAAGAGCTATTAATAATTTACGTAAAAATATATTAATGATTATAAATTATATTTTTATATTCAAGGAAATTGAAATTATTTTATTTTTCATATTTATATAAATGAAAATAATAAAGTAAAGGATTTAAAATTTTAAGTTTTTTAATTATTATGGAAAAAGATATTGATAAGTTATTAATTTTATGGAAATAGCTATGAATAATTTATGAAAAAATATATTAATAATTATAAATTCTATATTTGAATTCAAGGAAATTGAAAATATTTTAGTATTCATATTTATTTAAAGGTAAATAACAAAGTAAATAGTTAAAATAATTAAATAATTTTTTAAATTTAAGAAGATATTAATAATTATCAATGTAATATGAAATCCCTGCAGAATTGGCAACATGTGTATAATTTATAGTCATTCGGTATTAAATCTTGCCTACATCCACTTCTCTTAAGTCTTCCACTTAGAGTTCCACTAATCTCAATCAATCAATACAACAAAAGGATTCTTCAATACGAATCCTAACCCTAGTATTTTCAGGCTCATACTCAAACCTTTATAGTAATTACAATCTCTTAGTAATTAAACTCTCAAATACAAGTTAATGCCTCAAGCATTAATCTCACACCAACCCACAATTACAAAATCCAACACTTAAGTTGTAGGAATACAATACAATGAGAGTTTACAATACTAGAATTGCAATACAACAAGCAAACTTACTTGCTATTAAAGTTCAATGCTCAAAGGAAGCTTTGCTCTAAAAAATAGCCGTTAGAATTTGAAATGAAAGTGTATGTTCTAAAATAGAACTGTTACAATGTCACATCCTCATTTTAGCGCAAAAGTAATTCATAATTCAGGTAATTAAATTATCCCCTGTATGATCAAAATAGGGTGATGACGTGGAATAATAGTTAAATGATATCGGGATTAAGAAATGATGAGAAAATGATTTTA
>CANYBF010816108.1:0-26298 GCA_948192965.1 Dalechampia spathulata
GGTTGGGCTATCATATGGCAAGTGACAGTCACAGGCCATATTAGTCACAGACGGGCCCAAGGCCTGACTTAAGCTGAAAGGGTTTCAGCTTAACCTAATTTTGGAGTATAAATATAATGTTATAACCAAAATTAGGTCAAGCGACACCATTCTTCTTCCTTTGGATGAAATTACACTCTTCTGCGAAAGGAGAATTCGACCTTCACAAGGGCACTTGTCAGGAAGATAAAAATTCCATAAGTTTTTCTTCTTTTTCTTTGCTAGTTCATAGGAAAGGAGATAGAAGCAATTGGTTGCTTGCTTAGATATCCTTGTTTCATGTGGATACTGTTGGAGGCTGGCTATCTTGGTGGTTTTTGGTTTGCTATAACCATAAATGCTTTAGAGATAAAGAACGAAGGACATCTGCATTGAATGTAAGAGTTACTATCAAACTGTCACTTCTAATCTCTAAGCTGGTTTCTCTGTGTTTTGCTGCAAAGATCTTCTTTTGGTTTGTTGTTTTAAAATGCAAATTTTAAATTTCTTCCGCTGCTTAATCACTAAACAAACCAACAACATCATTTTCACATGCCATGTATATGGTATGCCATACATTATACCATGTCATGCATATGATACATCACTTCACATGCCATGTCACATGACATAAGCATATTCTACTATACATGCCATGCATATGCCATGTCATGCATCGCTTCACATATCATGCATATGAAATGACCATTCATCTCATATGTCATGCATATGCCATGTCACACCCCATACACTATACATATGCATTGCATACGCTATACGCCGAACGCTAAAACAAATCTAAACAATATTAACGCATAACGCCTCGTGCTATTTGCCATGATTATGTTCTTATATATCATATTAGGTTGTCATGTCATGCATATAATATGATCCACACTCACATGTCATGCATATGTCATGTTACTTTTATCGCTATATCACATGACATGCATATGCCATGCCATCTAAAAATGCCATATAGCTTTATATGTCATTTTACATGCAACCTCGCAACACCAACTTACATGACGTGCTATGTGCTTACATTTATGCTCGCATGCTTACCTGCCAAGGATAATTAATTCTGACTATAATGGTAAAATCAATTTTGGAAACTCATAGAATAGATCTCCACCACCCGAACCCAATCTCTGAAGGGTTCAACTAGTACTCTGCTATGGGTCAGTTGGGCCAAATCCGGAACTATCTGGTGGTGACTCTTTGTGACTCTTTCAAGTCTGTATCATTGCATGAGGGAACCCCTCAGGAAGACTGCACTTTTGCTCCAAGTGCGGTCCCCGATCCATGACTTTCGCAAGCCTTGCTCTGGGCTCCGGCAGAAACCGACGCCTACAATTAGTAAAATTGGAATTGAAATGGTCTAGAGAAAATACATAAATTTTTAAATATTATTCTGCTACATTCTGACTAACTTGTTGGATTTTTATGATGCTACAAGTCATGAAAATTGGACTAGTTAGGGGAAAAGTGCTCTAAAAATTCTAAAATTTTTATGAGAAGTCTAATTCAATGAGTGCATCTTCATGAGCATATGGCATACATTAACAAAGCTCCCTCATGGCCGGTACACATTAGCAAATTCTACTACATTAGAGCATGTGTGCTTAGGCTTCAGGTAACTCCATTGGGGATTTTGTATTTTAAGCATGAATTTGACCTAAGATTAGGAAGAAGAAAGTAATTTTGTTAGCACAAATCTGAATTGAACTAGTTTAGATGATACCTAAGTAGGCATCTAATTGATTGTTATTATTGCACTTGTTACTTGGAATAGATCTGCTCCTATCCCTGTAGTAATAAGTTCCCTTGGCTAGAATATTTATTTAGCTAATCTCACAAGAATGAGCATCATTTGCTGGTTGAGAGCCCTGAGTGTTGACTCTTCTATTTAGGTAAGCACATTGTTAATTAGCAACTAGGGACAGAGGGATGTATGTAGCCTACCGTACCACCATGATCAATGTTCTAGGTTCCTTATATTGACACAGACCCAAATGTGATTGCTGCATTGACTGGCATCCCTGGGTGATAACGCTTATCACAATTGTTAGGGTATACTCTAGAGCATCATGTTTTATGTGTAATTGAATATTTAATCAATAAAAGGCATTATCCATTATTTAAGTGTAGTATTTTATATACTTATTTTACTTAGATTATTAAACTAAATAATGAAGTCCAAGGTTTTGGAACAGTACAAGAGAAATTCATAAAGAGTTTACGATATGAGATTCTTATTGTATGCAAATGTTCAATATCTAAATTGGCCTGATCATAATATTAATAAAATTGGACATTATTAATGTAGATAGAGCAACACATGTTATACTTTCGTTAAGGGGTGATTCTCATTCATTATGACATGAGTTGTCTAAAATATAAATGTGAATGAACAATACAGTACTGGTTCATTGAAGGCCTTATCAGTGAGATTTCATATGGATTATTAATATATTTATGAAATACATATCTCACTCATATGAGTAGTGCAAGTATCCTTAGAATTGAGATATTAAGGTTATCTTAACTATGGATTATTATAATTTGACTTCTCTCCTTTATTCCTTCATAGGAGGTATTCATAGTTAGGAGGTTGAGTATAGTATAAAGTAGTTGGAGATATTTGTATATCAACAAAGGATTCACCACCCTGGATTAAATGTAGGGGTTTTATCTCAATGATGCATATAGTAATCTTTCATTCAAAAATCTCTGGCTAGAGTGGAATGCCTAGAAATGAATAAGTTCATATGGGAATTTTGGTAATAAAGATTATGTACATGAAACATCAAGGTTAGGGCATGATCTAGCATGCTTGATCATGTATTGATCATGTCAAGAACCTAAAAGCTCATACATAAAAGTTAAGGAATTAAAAATCAAGAGAGTAGATGTTGACTCAATATGATATATTGTTTTCAGGTAATGAGTTGGCTTCAATTTGATACTAGGATCATACCATTCTGACAAGTAGAACTCCAGTTATCCATGATATAAGTTTGCATGTGTAGTGCACATGCCATGCACGTGATTGTTCATGTGGATATGTCACATGACTTTCACATGCATGACTTGACTGAAGGGGAATGGACATGTGATTATCACATGCCTAATTAGTGTTTTAAGATGTGTTATACACATAATATGTTGACTAGGTTAAGTCAGCTTATATGTCATGACATATAAGCTATCCAGTCAAACCTAATGCCACCTAGGCCTTATTAAGTTAATTAAAATATGTTTTTAGGTTTACATAAACATATCTTTTATACCTTCTTCTTCTTCCTCATGTTCTTTTAGAGAAAAGAATAATAAAATTTGAATCAAGCACAAGCTACAAAATTCATTCCTTTAAGAGCAAGCTCATTGAATTTGATTGAAGGAGATCAATATTCATGTTAGTTATCTTATGTCATATCCTCTTTACTATGTTTTGATGAGTGGTGGTTTCATAGATCCATGAAAAAAATGTTTTATAAAAAATTTTAAATGTTTATGCTTTAATCACATTTTTCTCCAACAAGAGTCACTAGTGGACTATCAGACTTTCATATAGATATGGCTAATTGGGCCTATTGAGTTATCCATATATAGAGGATAACATGAAAGGATAAGTGGATCTGGCAGTAAACCAACACTTCTAATGATAGAGGTGGATGTTGTGGTTCACCAGTTATTGGTAGTTCTTGAGGTGGTGCCACCTCCAAGAGATCATATAATGTTGTGTCTGGAGCAACACCATTGAGACCAAAACCTAGTCATCCATATATACCCTCTGGATATAAGCATCCTCAAGGCTTCATCAAAGGTCAGTTGATATGGCCTCAAAACTTATTTATTTGCACATATGATGAGTTAGGCCACCTGTATGAGACATCCTTCCTAGTACTGATGAGGGATGAGATTGAGTTTGATATGCCTAAGCGTTACTCATATAAGTAGTTGAAGTGCATTAACATGCTTTTGATTCATCTAATTTAACATGTGTTTAACCTATGCAAGTACCTCGGTATACCATGAATGATGCCATGAGACTACAAATAGGGCTACACCATAACCATAACTCTGAGATATTGGATGTCCAAGTAAGTGTCTATTATGATTATGTTCATGATGTTTATGCATGGATGCATGACCTATATGCTTATATGATTATGTTAATACAAATGAGTCAATGATTGGAGTGAGAGGAATGGGATTGCTATGCTTGGATGATTGAGCAGATGGGTAGAGAGATCGCCCGGTTGGTAGCATGCCTAGAGTGATACAACATCAAGGTCCCCAAAAGTCTTAGCCTGGATGAGGAGCAGTCAAAAGATTATGATGCCTAGACTAGAGATGACATCAAATACCATATGCATGTTGTTGAAACTTTGTAACTTCTATATTGGAATGTAGGATAAAGAAGTGCAATCTAGCATAGCATGAAGGCCTAGTACACTCAGGCTTTGGTGTACGAATACTGAGAGTTGTCAACTTCTTAAACTTTGTATCTTCTGGATTTGATAGTGAAATCCAAAATGCTTACCATAGTTAATCTTCTAAAAGAATATTACATATTATGTTTCTCTAAGTGGCACTTGAGTAAGTGGCATAGATTAAGGCAAAACATAACTTATCTGGTTTGTTCTTCTATGCAGGAATAGATAATGACTCAACAATCACTCTCTACTTTTCATGCCATTTCCTATAAATAGGGTGACATTGAGTGGGGCTGACTAAGCGAGGTCAGACTCAAGTATCTAAAGAAATTCCAACAAGTCTCCATCAACACTACTTTTCCACACATTGCTTACAGTTATAGGATCTAGCGACCCATGTCTTATGGTTTAAAAATATGGATTTGTTTCTGATGTACGAGGAAGTCACTACTATCCTTGGATTCACTTGTAGCATGATAGAAATGTTGAAGATGTCGGTGCCTACTGGAGAGGTGATCCCCTATCTAATCAAGGTATTTGACATCAGCCCTATAATAGTAACATCATTGTTGACTACATAGAGCTTTGTAGATCTTGCTGTTATCTTTTAATTGCATAGCCACAAGTTGGTGACTACCTCTTCATGGATGAGGGTTGCAGGATTTAGATTATTGGCATAGTTTCTGTTTGTCAACCCATCTGGCTATGGGTAACTGATGATTGGTCCGGTGATAAACTAGATAGAGCAGGATCAAACCCTTTTTTTTATGATCATGGTAAAGATAATCCTTGGGCTAGATAGAGTAAGATGGGGTCAGTTTGGATACCTTAATGGTAGTATATTGCTACTACAGGCATAAATTCTAAGCCATCTTTGTAGGTTTTCAACTTAAAAAAAACTTCATTTTACCTTAATTTTTGCATGAGTCACCTCTTGCGAGGTTTTTAGCTCATCAGGCTATCTAATTTTGCTTCAGACCCTAATTTTTACCTGAACTACCCTTTGGTTAGTGGGTCACTCTAACTTTTACCTGAGCAACCACTTGCGAGGTTTTCAACATTGCAAGCTTTTCTTTTTTCTTTTTTTCTTTTTTAATAGATCTGGCTCCAAAAGAGTTGGGGATCCTTGCACCACCAGTGGGTGATCCATAGAGATACGCACCCATAGCCATATCAGGAGAGGCTACACCTTTGGTAAGTTGAGGATGCTAACATTCAACAACTGCATCAAGTGGATAAGAACCATCCATAAGAGTGAGATCACATGGACTTGTCCTGAGTAGCATATCTAGCATATCACAATGAGGACATACATAGACTGGATTCACTATTTAGATTCAGAGGCTGCACTCACTGTAGTCTTGTTAGAGTCTATAATTAGTATGACCATAGAAAAAATATTCCTTGATTGATAGAGTTTAAGGGAGGATGAGTGTTGTCTACTTTCTGAAGCATATGGAGAGGACTTGGCCTTATTACAAGATCATGCTAGTAGAGATCCCTGGAGTTAGATTTGCTATGGATGATGAGTATAAGGTATGGGTGTTACGCCACACTTAGAATTCTGTACTGAATAAATTGTTAGGTAATCAAATTATATGTTTGAAACTATGTATTGCTTATGTTGGTTTATGAAAACATGTTTGACAGTAGAAGGTATAATTTAAAACATTTCAAAAACACATTTTACAATGGATCTAGCAATTCTCCTTATAAAATACATCAAACACAGAGAAGATTATCAAAGAAGAGAATGAAAAACTTACTTTTATGCAAATCTCCTTCTTTCTTGTCCTTCTGAAAAGTTATAGCAAACTTTTCAATCCTTAAGGTAGAGGATCTCCAAACTATCCACACAAGCAATGGAATGATTAGTAATCAATATTGCATGTTTTTTTAGAGACTAGTAAAATAAAATAGAAAATGGAATGGATGAAGAGAAAGATGAATTTGGTTTCTTCTCATTGATCTTCTATCAAAAATCTCAATTAGTCTTCTTGTTCTTGAGCTTCTAATTGCTTGGAACCAATGAGAAAAAGAGGCAGCTAAAATTTTCCTTTTGTAACCCTAAAATTTATGTCAAACAACTTATAAAAACCTAATTAGGTTTTAGGTTACTTAAATCATATGCATGTGCCTATCACATGCTTCAGGCATGTGGCTTGCATGTGCATGACTTAAAATCCCTCCAGAAGCGCATGACAATCATGTTCACTTTCTTTTTAATTCATCATACATGAATAAGTCATGTGACAATCACATATTAACTATTATTTAATTTAATTCTGTCCAAATCCACATATACCATGCATGTAAAAAATGTCATCTTAAATCAGTTGTATCTTGAGTTATACGCATTAGATTTTAATGATCTTGGTATCAAATTGAAGCTCTTTTCATCGTCTTTCTAATCAATATAAAATATCCAAGTTATCTCATAACCATAAAACATTATTTCATCAACATTCATTCATGATTATCATTCCTCTTACTTTTAGTGTGCGACCTTTTGGGTTCTTGACATGCTGGCAACATATGAATCTATTATTAAACTCCATTTATAATATCATATCTAAATCATGAGCGGTGTCTAGTCACAAATCATGACTACTCAAATGACAACAGGTCATTAGTTCAGCTGCAACCCTTCCACATCAGATTCCATGCAATAAACTCCTTTCACTATCCATTATCTAATTTAGGTTTAAGTATGGATTAATATCAAATCAATGTATAATCAAGTGTGTTAGATCATGCCCTAAATTTGATGCTTTATGTAGCATAATATTTATTCCCAAAATGCCTTTATGAAACTCATTTATCAATAGGCATTCTACTTTGGGAAGAGATTCCTGAATAAAGAATATTACATGAATAAATGAGATAAAACCCCTACATTTAATCTAGGATGGTGAATCCTTTATTGATAAACAAATACCTTCAACTACATACTATATCAACCTCCAAGTTATGAATGCCTCTTATGGAGGAATAAAACATAGGAGTCAAAACATAGTGATCCATAATTAAGATAACCTTGTCATCTCAAGTTGTAAGGATACTTGAACTACTGACATGAGTGAGATATATTTCACATAAATATATCAATTATCCAATGAAGTCTCAGTGGTAAGGCCTTTAATGAGTCAGTCTCAAACTACTCATCCACATGCTCACTTTAGACAACTTTTGTCATGATGAATGAGAATCATCCCTAAAGGAAGTATAACATGTGTTGATCTTAACCACATTAATAATACCCATTCTTATTAATACATTGATCAGGGATAATTTAGATATTGAACATTTGCATACAATAAGAATGTCATTTCATAAACTCTTTATGAATTCCCTTGTACTGTTCCCATATCTTGGAATTCATTATATTTAGTTAATAACCTTTTAAGCAAACTAAATAATGAATAATGCCTTTTATTGATAAATCATTCAATCTTAAATTACAATAAAACATGATGCTCTAGAGCATCATACACTAACAGTTAGAGTCCTCCAATTCAATGTGTCATGATCAATTTCACTTGATTTTTCCATTAAATAATCTAATTTACTTATTTTATCAATTAATGCCATTTTAATTGTGAGTTATTTATCTCTTGACATGATTAACTTAAATGGATGTTGTTTCATTTTTAAGTGATGCTACATGTGATCTTAGAGTCTTCTGCTAATGCTATTAATCAATTTTGCCTAAAATTTATCACTTTCTTCATGATTTTTAGGACTCAACTCATGTTTATTATTGCATTTTTATAATTATTGTCATTATATTCATTGGACTTTGGCCCATGATTCATGCTTTCACATGGCATCCAATTATTCATTTTAGTCCCAAATTTTTTTTATTGGTTAATGATTATTTATCTATTTTTCATTTTTTATTCATGCATTTTTTGCTCGTGCTGCCCAAGGTACTTTCCCGAGTGGAGGACATGTTGCTTAACATCTCAAATTTTTATATCATTGAAGATTCCTTTATAATAGAATAAGCCACTATTTTATTTCCTCGACATGTATGATTTAGCTTTAATTCATCATATATCCCCTATCTCATTCTTGATCCCTTTCTACAAGCTATTATTATTGATTTTCATTTGCGCTGCTATGCTCATTTTATCATTGCTATATGATGTATTCTATGTCATGTCATACCTTTGCCATGTCATCTTACATGTCATGCCTATACCATATCATCTCACATGTCATGCCTATATCATATCATCTCATATGTCATGCTTATGTCATATCATGCCTATATCATGTCATCCTTTACATGTCATGCCTATGCCATGTCTCTCTCACATGTCATGCTTATGTCATGTCATCTCTCACATGTTATGCTATATCATGTCATCTCTCACATATCATGCCTGTGTCATTTCATCTCTTACATGTCATACCCATGCCATATCATTTCTTACATGTCATGCACATGCTATATGTTCATTCACCATGATTTCCATATTATAATGTCATGCCATGATTACCCTATCATACTTTCCATGCTATATATGTTATGATTGCTACTATGCTATACCAGTTGTCTGCTTATTTAATGCTTATGAATGCTCACTTGCCTAGGATAATTAATCTGACTAAAATGGTAAAATTGAACTTAAAACTCTGAGAAAATAGATCTTCACTATCTGAACCCATCTCTGGAGGGTTTAACTTAGCACTCATGCTATATATCAATTGAACCAAATCTGTAACCATCCAATGGTGACTCTATTTTGTGACTCTTTTGAGTCCAACTCATTCCTTAAAGTAGCCCTTCAAGAAGATTGCATTTTTGCTCTAAGCGGGCCCTCAGTCTTTAGGCACAAGCCTTGTTTTAGGTCATGAAGAAAGCCCTGCACATAAATATCTTTACTTAAGTTAATAAATTCACATTAAACTTTCTTTAACCAAGTTGAAAAAAATGGAACCACCATATAAGAAGATTGTGATGGAGTAAAACATCCAATGGCGGGAGTTTGGACATGTAAAATTATATTCAAGTGCGAGTGGTTGTTCTTGACTTTCAAAATCTTGATGCATGATCATTGTTTATCATTAATATGAGCCTTAATTTGAATCATGTTCACTTTAATTGACCAAGTATGATAACTAGATCACCCCAAGCTTATTCAAAACACATAATTGATGAGTTTTAATTGCATTACTGGTTAGTTATCATGTTTTATCAAGTTAAGCAATTGCAAGAAGTGAGTCACCAAAACAAAGGACCTTGTACACCAAATCTTTAAGTTGCTTAAATCTTGAATTTTGATTAAACACTAGAATTAGGTCACCATAAGAGAATTGACTAAATAGTGAAGTCACCTTACTAATTGATTAATTATGATAATTGAGGTGATTGCAAAGTGGATTGCCTTCCTCAATGTTGAATCTTTAAGTTACTTGAATCTTTAATTTTGACTAAACATAAAAATTAACTTACCCTAAGAAAGTTTATTAAATTTATAGTCAAGTCATCTTGTCAATTGATTATTTATGATAATCAAAATGATTATGCGGTTGGTCATCTTTTTTTATGTTAATTCTTTGAGTTACTTGAATAAATATGATAATTATATCATCCTAAAATAATTAACTAATTTTATAGTAAAATTATCCTACCAATTCAATTATTCATAATAATCAAATTTATTTTAAAGTTGATTGCCTTTTAGTTGGATGATGTTTTTGACTTCAATAAAGTGAGATAATTCAAATGTCAAAAAAAGAAAGATTATGAAAGATGATTGCATATAAAATTCATATATTTTTTCTCATGTTTATTCAACTCTTACCAAATAAAACTGATAAGGGTTAAAGGAAAAAATGATGGTTCCAATATAGATATAGCCAAAATCAATGCATGATAAAAAAAATTAAAGAAATTATGTACATAGTAATCTTAAAATTTCATGGAAATCATGCAACAAAAGAAAATCTTACTAATGGTTTAATATTTGGTAATAACATGCATGGCAATATATATATCAAAGAAAGATTACAAAGGTGTCATGTTATAGATTAATTTCAAATTGGATGAATGAAAATTATAATAAAGGACTTAGATAATTCAATGTTGATCATGCTTGATCATGAGGTTCATAGGATCAAATTACAAGAATAGACAGAAGTCATTCATGAAGTTCTAAATTAGTGTAAAAGTAACCAAATAAAATTCATGCAAAATGTATGACCAAAAATGAAGAAAGGAAGAGTAAGGTAATTATGTAAAAGTTTATATACATATCATAAGGTAAATAACATGCATAAATATTTATTATGGATAATATTTGGGTGTCTAAAAATTGGAAAAGGTAAGGGCATAATAGAGTGCATAAACAAAGATGGAATTCTCATAGTAGTGGATGGAATTAAATCAATTATTAAAGTCAACATACAAAGGTGGGTTGATACAAAATTGATTAGGCATGGAAATGGTGGCAATGCATATTATAACTATATTTAGGTACAAAGGCTTTTTACATGCATAAAAAAAAAAAGGAGAAAATTTGTTCAATGGATATTATTTATGGACAAATAAAACAAGTTGTATATAAAGTGTGGTACCTGGTATATTCTATGCAACAAAGAGCTTTGAGTCTGAACTTACATGCAAGAACAAAATTTTGATGGAAAGTCAAGATAAGCTATAGTAAGTTTGCTTTATCTTCTTCAAATATTGATATGAAAATTTTACAAACTTTGATCTTTATTTATGAAGATAGATTGTTCATAAGAGTTCAAATGAAAATATAATTGAACTATAAATTTTAACTCTATTTGGATTAAAAATATATCTTTATTTAGAATAAGTTTAGTGAGTTTCAAATCTAATTTAATTAGGAATAAGAATCATAATTCTTTCTAAGGGAAAAATAAAAGAAGGAAAGAATCCACAGTAGGAAAATTGTAAGAACAAGAAACACAAAAATTGAAAAAAATTTGATTACTACATGTAGCTTCTTGAAAGAGAAAAAATGTCCTTAATTAAGGAAAATGAAAGAAGAAAATTTGTTTTAAGCAACCGAATATATTAGAATACAAATAATATATAGCTTTCTTTTTATAAATGTCAAAAGAGATATTCATTCAAATAAATTTATGAATATGTCTCAAGGGGGTATTTATAAATATCAAAATTTTAAATTAATTTCTAAATTAATTAAATATATTTTGATCTATGAAATTACTATATTAAATCATTATTTTAATATAATAAATGAAATATATTTTATGGATCAATTGAATAAATATTTTTTAACTATAAAATAATAAGATTAAACAATTATCTTAATCTAATAAATTAAATAGATTTTAGATCAATCAAATTATTTGATTTATTATTTAAAATTAAATTATTTTAATAATCAAATAAATATTATTAAAATAATAAATAAATAAAGTAATAATTATCTTGATATAAGTTGAATGTAATTTAATCATTTTAAAGTGATGAGATAGGGATTCAATCTTATCAAAATCCTCTCCTTCATATCACTATAAATAGAGAAACTCCCTTCATTCCAAAATACATATTCATAAGTTAAAAGCAACAAGAAGCTCTCAAGACTCCAAGCTCTTCCAATACTCAAGTCCTTAAGTTGTTGTTAAGGTGTTCTTTAGGAATCCTTAAGGCATTCTTCAAGTTCATGAAGGTGCATATCAAAATTATCAGGGTGCTCTTTTCTAAGGTGAAGTTTGATTTAAAATGAAGCTTCTAAAACACTTGAATTGTGTTCTTCTACAAAATTTAAGTTCAATTCAAGATAAAGCTATAAAACCCTTGAATCAAATTCTTATTTTAAGATTCAAATTAAAGGATTAAAATTATTTATTATAAGAATTTAATATTAAAAATTGTATTCTTACTTTAAATTAATAAAATTTATTTTTTGCTCAATTTTTAATCTAATCTTTTTATTTTATAGATTTTTGTGTAATATGGTTACATTTGAACAAGTTACAAAACCAAAATCACACAATTTACTTGGTTAGTTTTAAGCCAAGTGTGTTACACCCTCGTATGCACCTTAAATTTATGCACGCATATGTATTTTATGATCATGCTATAATGATGTGCAAGTATGGATTAATTATATTAAATGTTAAAGTATATATGTATGCATGTATTTTATGAAAATAGAAGACATGAAGTATAGAAAATGTTAAAAGTTTTGAAAGTAAGTATAAAGGTAAAGTAAGAATATGATTTATGCATGTTATATGGTAATAAAATAAAAATGGACTCAAAGGTGATTATTAGTGAATTAAATATTCTTAAGCTACTAATGTGAATTATTATGTATGTTATTTATTTAGTTGAAAGGTGAAAAAGGAAAAGAGAGTATATATATAGAAAAGTTGTAAACATAAGAAAAACGTATATGACATGTGTATGCTATGAGAATGCAAAAGGAGTGATTCATGAATGATTGAGAAGAGGGAAATATTATCAAATGATAGAGAGGTGAATCAATTCCATATGACATGGAATTTATAGAGAAAGAAATGAAAAGAAAGTAAGAAGATGGTTAAAGTGATGAAAATGTGCATAAGATGTATTATGGATGTGAGTTTGATATGCTTATGTTGAATGCTTTTCATGAAGCTTAACGATGGAATTTATATATGATATGTGATGTTTTGGCATGTTAGACATGTTATTATATGAGAAAGTATCTGTTAAAATATGTAAATGAAAGTTTAAATGAAGTTAGAATTTACTACAAGTAGTAATTAAGGACATAAATGTCATTTCATGACTAGAAATTTAAGTATAACTACATGAAATGGATATGTATGAATTCCTTATGGTGAGAAACTTTGTGTAAAATGTAAATGGCTTCACTAATTAAGTGAATAATGAAATTTGTCATAAACTCAATAAAAGACCACTGATAATGACTATTAATCATCTAAACAGGTTTATGCTATCTAAGATTTCCATGATTGATAACTTGATCAATAGTGGAAAGGTGTACATAAGTACACTATAGTTATTTATTTATTTACCATACTTAGAATACCTTATGATGAGTCTATATAGGAAATGAATTATGAATTTTCTCTTATAATGATGTTTTATGCATTAATGAAAATTTATGGCATAAAGAATATTATTCTATGATGATACATATGTCATACTTTTAAATAGTAGTTGTTATATTGAAAATGAATGCTAAAGTATATAGTTTATATTTTATGATATTCCAATCTATTAAATGAGGTCAGTAGGTGAATTATCATAAGTATAGAAATGTTACATGATATCTATTTTCTTTATTCATGAAATATCAATTGATATGGCTTATGAATAATGATTTATGATAAAAGATTAATGTTATACCTTATTAATTTCCATATTCATCATGGCATTAAGCATAATGAATATGTATCACATCATGAATCATTTACATACATATTCATATTCATGACATGTCATACAGAAGATATAAGGGGGAAAAGAGAGAAATGATATAGAAATGATATAGCTATATGCTATGAAAGCGTACTAGGTCATAGAGATGATAAATTCCCTCGATGGAATTATATAGTTTTATTCTTATATGGAAAGAAAAATGGGTTCACTAAACTATACAATTATAATGTCTTCCTACAGGAGATGAGTATCGGTACATATAAGATAAAATAGGTTGACTAAACCATACAATTATAATGCCCTCCTACGGGAGATGAGTACCAATACATACAGGACCTAGTATGAGATTGTGCACAATCATACAAAAATGAAAGGAAATGTTGAAAGAAAATCAAAGGGAGAATGCATAGCATGATTACATACACACAATCATGAATTATTCCTCAATTACAATGAAATTAAAGATAATGTTATTACAGGTCCACTACTAGTGTGCATATATCGATGTTTACAGAGACATGATGGTTTATATAGTAATATACATAGAGTAAGTTACCGATGATTGTTTATAGTATTTATATTCATGTTTCCATAACATTCTATGTTATGCTAAAAAAGTAAAGGCAAAGTGAAAGCAAAGGCACGATATGAGTACATAAAGTGAACCATTCATTGTAAAAAGGAAATTGTGCTATGATTTTCATAGAGAATGATTAATATTGCTCTTATACAATATAGTTATCAATTATCATTAATCCATGATAACAAACTATTGTGAATGTAATATGGCATCATATAGAAATAGGTGGTTAATGTGCTTAATGCTATTTGATAAAGGTTCACTATGATTGTTGAATATGATACAGAAGTGTTACTATGATTTCATTTAATGTTATAATACATGTAGTATTATCTTGTTACAGATAATTATGTTGATTATGGTTATGATTATGAACAATCATGGTTATTACATTATTTAATTGATAGAAATGACATTGATGACTTACATACCATGAAATAAGTATTATTTTTACAAATATCAATAGCAGGCAGGTGATGTTATTAGCACATGAAATAGTGTTCCATGATATTTGAACTATTATTATGTATTTACAGATAGTTTTCAATGTTATTGAGTTAACAAGGAATTTTAAGGCTATATTATATTGATTTTTATAAAAAATACTCATGATTAAGATATTTTGTATTTTTATATAATGGCATAGCAAGTGTTTGAGTAAGCATCAACATGAAACATTCTTCAACATATCTTATATAGAATTTGATGCATGATATGTTTATAGATGATAAGATATTTGAATCATGATGTATGCTTATGATATTGTTATTATACATTTATTATATAGCACCACTGAGTGAAATACTCAGCGTTTGTCATTTAATAAACATAGGTTGAAAGTTTACAAGGAAGCATATAGATCAACAGGCATCAAATTAGCAAGGCTATTTATATGCCAAAGTTTCAAAAAAGTCAAGTATTCCTGAGTTATGTAATTATGCAACTATGTATATAAGTCTAAGGTAGAAAATAATTACATTGATGTTTATTAAGTATATGTGTGTTTCAAAAAATTTTTAAAGAAAAATATTTTAGGCATCCGTTGTAGAATAACTAATAGTTTTCACTTATATGGAGACTATTAACTATTCTACAGGAGCATGTTACACCATGAAAGGTATGACATGATACCATTATTATCATATAAAAAATTATTATTCAATAAACTATGATTTATATTGATTTTAACAAAGCATACTTATTCACATCCACATACATAGCATCCCTGTATGCATGTAATTTATGCATACATTATAGTGAATGATTGATTAGTGTATAAAATGTATGAATGAGATATAATGCATGCATACTTTGATATGATGACTGTGATATGAAGTGCCTTATAGACAAAGGAAATACCATATGATATGGAATTAATAGAGAAAGAAATGAAAAGAAAGTGAAAAAATGATTAAAGAAGTGAACATGCACTAAAGGTACAAATTAGGTATGTTTTAACATGTGTAAAACATATGAATGTAAGTTTAAGTGAAGTTAGAAATAATGGTATGTTAAATGGTAAGTTAGGAAATAAATGAAATTTCATGAAAAGATAAGGTTATTATTGGATACAATGTTATGTGTGGCTTATGTCCATATTATCATGATGTATGGTACGTGTAATTCTTATGTAATCATGATATAAATATGATGTAAAAATGATTATAAAAGAAAAGGAATTAAATTAGTATAAGTAAATAAATATTAGCTTGCCATATGTCATTACATGATTAGTTCCTTCCTTAATATAAGTCTAATATTTTTTAAATTACAAATTTAAGTTGGTTTTTTATTCCCTCTTCATTCCATATTCGACTTCTTCTTCTCTTTCTCTTTGCATTCTAACTTAAGGAAAAAGCAACATTTCAAGGTAAAATCATATGTAGAATTCAGTTTTTATGCTTCTTTTAAGTTTTATATGCTCTATGCATGTCTTCTTCTTCTTCTTTTATATTCTCTTGCTTATTTAATGAAGAAGTGAGTTGATGAAGGGTTGGTGATGATTGTATTTAAATGGAAGAATTTTTATTGAATGATAAAGGATAAGGAAGTTAAGTTGTTTAATTTTATGTTATGTTGTAACTAAATGAATTTTTATTATGGTATATGAAATTTATGTTAAACCCTAACTTATATTACTTGAATATGTCACTTTGGTTGTTGTCTGAAGTGTGAGAATGATGTTTAAAGATGTTTAGAAGGTTTGGTATACTAAACATACCACACCCTAAGTAGTGAGACATGCTCCCGTAGTGTAATTACAAACCTGCTAAGTTATGAACTTAATAATTACCCTACAAGGGATGCATAATTGTTTTTCAAAACATACCTTTATCTTTTGAGCTATGACAATGTTAAACATGTTAGGTGCACCAGTTATAAGCATTAACAATTTTGTATATATAAGTCACAACATATCATAATCATTTAACTCGTGTCATAAGTGAAACGTGCTATATATATAAACCATATAGTAAATCCATACAAAGTTATATCATTCAATCTCAAAAGTCCTTAGTGGTATCGTGATAATTACATATGTCATATAATACAATTATTTTACAACTGAAATAAACACAAGAGAAAGTTGCATAAATCTCGAGACTATAGGAATCCATCATGAAAGTTTATTTCTCTGCCACAGTGTCCAACTAAACCTCTGAACCTATTACTGAATCCACTAACCCATGTACTCTCCCATGACACTAGTACCTACATTCATCAAATGATAAATATTGAGAAAATCTTAATATTTCTAGTAAAAATGATTACAAGCAATATAATAAGCAAATAATATCATAAAAATAGCCATTTTAGCATAAAATAGATAATTTCAGTGTTTATCATATCCTGTAGAGACATAGCCAGACAATTAAGTAAACATTGTCACCTGTATCCAATATCACTCTTTACTTGTGAACTTTATCATATAAACATCATACATTCATAATTAAGTATAGTATGACTTTGAAACATCTAATTGTAACATTCTACACTTTAATTCCATCTATAAAACATGTGATATGTGATGGAATATGTTATTGAGAATGCAATGATGAATTGTACTCTCCCTCTATTTTTCTTATATCAATTCCTTTGCCTTTGTGATTGTGCACAATATCATACTAGGTCTAATGTACTGGTACCTTTAGTTCCTATAGGAACATCTCATATAAATATATGTATAACTCTGTGATTCCATATTGGAATCCAACTTTGTGATTTCCTTAAGAAATCCCATTGTGTAATGCAATACATATCAATAACAAACTCTGTTCAAGCTCTGTAACCATCTCTTCCTTATACCTCCACATAATCATGTCATGTCATGCTTATGTAAGAATGCATGAATGTACATGACATAATGCATATGTATGCATTATGCTATGTTATGAACATTTAATAAGTCATACACCATCATACATTTATGAAAAGTTCCTTTAAAAGACCAATTGTTGGTCATGGAATACTAGCAAAAACCTACTATGGATTTGCCCTTATCCAAACATCTTGGTGATGAATGCAATCCCTCCTCTAAAGCATCTATGACATTGTAATGCATTCACATTTAATAAGAACGATCTCTTAAATATCATTGTTAAACCACATTGTAGTAATTACATCCTATTCAAGTCTATATTTTTACATAATTCAAGCATTCATAAGAGAACTCCAGATATCACTTAATCAATACCCAAGCATAATGATGTCATGTACATAGCACAAGCATATAGTCTAAGAAGACATTTCATATCATAAAGAAATACCAAACATGTTATAAGTCATAAGGAGAAATCCTCATATTTGCATATCTCATGAGTTATGGTTATTTAACATGTATTATTATCCTTTTACTCCATTTCATATTCATTAAGGTAATGGTTAATCTTGCAGATACCCAAACCAAAGCATCAATATACACAATGCCACAATGTCACAAGCCAATAACAAGAACACTATTCATTGGTAAATTTACTATTCATTTGGTCATTTTTTTGTTTATGTTCAAGTTTGCACTATCCATGCGCATAATGTGTAGTTTAAGACCTTAATGCATCACTTCCAAATTATGAAATATATGTAGATATAGTGCCTAGATACAAGCATATAATCATTCACTCAAGTGTACAAAACAAGTTCATATGGCATACCATGTTAGTAATTAAAGAAAATTACTACATGATATATAAAACACCATGCCTTTATGTAACAGTTTGCCTTACATGAATTTTTAGGCCAATAAAATTACCTCATAACAAAAAAAAACCTCATACCAATGAAAACTAAACTTCAAGAGCTTTCTAACCATATATTACATGCTCTAAAACTCAAACATTAAGGCAATCAAATTACAATTTGTCACAATCCTACAATTCTGCCCCTTCCATGCGTAAAATTTGCATACCAACCCAAAAATGCACAATTCAATGTTATATGGCATGAAACTTGACATTCATGACCAAAGTAACTCACTTTTATCATAACACAATGGTATGCAATGAGTCATTAAATAAACAAGACAAGGCAAGGCCCCTTACACATGTGTCTCATATAAAATCAATAAAACATAATACAATGTGCACTAACCTTGTGCAATTTTCTCCCTATCATAAATAACTCTTAAAATTATAAATATTATATAAATATAATGCTCTATGATGGAAATATAACCAAAAGATGCAATTGTGCAAAAAGACATACATAACTATCAATAAGCCTAAAGTTACACACATATGCACTAAATCATAAACAAGCTTTTACCATGCATTCCCATGCACAATCGCCTCAAGTATGACCCAATCCTTATAGATCATTACCAACCTAACTATAAAAGACATCATTTTACATGTTACATATTCATGTCAAGTCATTTTAAGAGGCTCTAAAGCACAAAAACATGCAATAAGCTAAGACATAAACAATATCTCTAAAACAAACCTAAATGATGCCTTCTATATGACAATTTAGCATCCTCATACCCCAAACCTTCATGAATTGACCTCAAAACACACATACAACATCTTAACATCTAAATCAAGCATGTCATACCATAAACTAGGTAGCCATACTCACACTCACATACCAATATGCAAAAAAGCTGAATGCTTCCATTTTAGAGCTCTATGTAGATTTTCATACATAACTCCATTTCTACACCTCTAAAGCATACCATTCAATCATCAAATCACACACAAGATACCATTCCATCAAAAGCTCATCCTAACAGCCATGAACAGTACATGTACATACCTAAGGCAGTAAACAAAACATCATAAAACACACACCACAAGCCAAGCCAGTTCAAAATCATAACTTCCACAACAACCAACAAACTAATTCAATGTATTTTTAACCATTCACCATCAAATTCAAACATAACTTCACATAATTAAGAACTCACATCTCCATACATTTAGCCATGGCTTTCCATATAGTAATCATAAGAAAAGCAACATAAGAGAAGAAATATACACTGGAAGAGAAAAGGAGGTAGCAAACTAACTTAGAACATACTTTCACATACCTTGATCATCAAACCCTTGGGTCTCATAGTTTCAGATATAAAAGAGAGGAGGAAGAGGAAGAATTCTGATACTTAAAGTTTTTTGAAACAATAAAATTGGTTTTCTCTTAATAAAGGAGAAGAAATGAAGAAATACATGTATAAGCCTACCAAATTTGACTTTCTTCACCTAAACCAATCAAATATCACCACCTTACATATCTTGTTATACTAATACATATACATACTCATACATGTACATACATATGACATACTCACTTATTAAGTATAAAACCATTATTCTACATTGTATTCATTATGGCTATAAGCCTTAATCATTAAAGCAACATTCCATGAAATCATAAATATGTAATATATATACAAATTAATACTCAATACAAATATAATATGCATGTATACCTCAATCTAATCACACATGGAAGCATGTACACTAAGAATTCATTAAGCATTCATCACAATCATCATCTTAGTCAACATGAAAGGCATTTTCTCCAAATACATCATGTAAGCACATTAGACACTTTCTATGTAACATTTACCTTTAGAATGCTTTTCTTTCATCAACTTTGCATAATATCTCATCATTAAACATTCACTTTTCTTTTCATACCATAAATTCCATTTAAAATATAATCAATACACTAAAATATGCTAAGTGTGTGGATGTGATAAAAAAAGTTAATGAAAAGATGATATAATATGATGGTAACTTGAATCCATGCTTGCTGCCTAATTCGGTACTTTTTGGTTTTTCATTGTTTTATAAGGTAGAATTGTGTAATCCTTGAGTTCTTATGAAAACATGATTGACTAATGTGTTTAGATGATGAAAATGGGGGTTTTTGAATGAAAAAGTGAATTATAGCATGAATAGGTCGTAATGGTCATTAAGGAGGCAACAAAGCATGTCATTTGGGTATGTTATGTGCATATTGCCTTAAAGTGTCGATATGTATTTTATATGCTACATAATTTGACCTAAATTTATATGTAACATGTATATATATATCTGCATTTAGTATGACATGATTTCAATTTGATTTGGAAGTTAAAATGATTAAAGTACACATGAAGAAACTTATAATGTAGCATGTGGACTATACTATGCAAGTTATGTAACTTTTATGTATTGTGAGAGATATGAATATATATTTGTAAATCTAGGTATATTTATTGTATATATGACTTAGGATAACATGTTCATGCATTCAAAGTGACTAAATGACTAAGTTATGATAAGGGAAAAATTATATAAGTTAGTGGTATACTAAAAAATGTGCATTTTAGTGTGCATGTGAAATAAGTCATCTGGCATGGGTTATTTGCATACTAATTATCATGTAAGACTTAAGATATACATATTTTCTATTCTATAAGAGGTAAAAAGGTAATGTTATGTAAGTTCATGTATTTTAATTGCAAGTTTCATGCAAGTATGACTTAAGGTATGCAAATAGTTCAATTTTGGTAACTCTATTAAGGCTTGTGGCTTTTTCATTGTTGGTAGCCTAAATAAATAAAATAAATTGCATGATATAACTTGAATTAAACCTTGATGAGTCTAGTTTATGATGGCATATGGCATGTTTATATAAAAGGCCAAGAAGATTACTAAAAATTTATTTACTCCTAGTATGGATAACAATGGTATATCCATTTCCTAGTTTTGACAAGTTTATATTGTATGCCATAAATGTTCAAGTTTTGGTACCCTATTTATATGGTTTAATACCTTGAGATATGCATGAGATGATATTATGCCTGTATGCTCATTATGAATCAAATTTGTATTATGGTTACATGTTATGAATGGATATGGATTCTTTAAGGTGATAAGTTAAGTGTAATATATGAATGACTTTACTAAGTGACCATGAAATGGAAATGCTACAAGTTCAGTTGACAAAACTCATACTTCTTCTCAAGCTATCAATAAGGGTAAAGCTATAGCATATCACATCCTTCATTTAGTGAGTATTGTGCATTCATAAATTAATATTATATTGTGTTTTCTATGTTATTGTTGTGAAAATGATGTGAAATTATGATTATGGTGATAAGTTTATGATAAAAATTAATTTTAAAGTTTAAAAGATAATATTGAAAATTTTGCCACAACCCTTAAAACATATGTTAAATGGCACTAAAATGCAGATTCTGAATTATATATAGTGAATTTGATTAAATGGAGTTGACCATTGTGCTTGTGTTAACTTAATTTAGATATATGTAAATTTTGAAAATTTTGGATAAAAATTTATTTATGACGTCCTAATTAGGTCGTATTTATTGAAGCACATATTTTGAAGTCATATTAAGGCCTATGAATATGTCAAGGAAGGATTAAGAATGAATTAGTAAATTTTATAATTAATATTACTACTAGGCAGTTTAATTAGAATTTTTCATTTTTTTTAATGATGTCATAAATAGGAGTTAATGACGTTAGAATTAAGAGTTTTTGTATTTTTGGCTTAGGAAAAATTAAGAGAAGGAATGATAAGTTAAATCAGGTTTATTTAAATTTAATTAGAGTATTAGATTAAGAAATAAAGCAAATTTTAGAGGTATTTAGAATGAAATACATGTAAATACATGTAATTAAAGGGGCTATGATTCAATGCAAGTGTGTGCATGTGTACCCTCCCATATAAAGTCATAGAACCCTAATTTCTTCCTACCCCACGCCATCCATCTGCCCCTTCCTCCCTATCTTCTCCTTATGGCTGAAAATCACCCATCTTTTTCTTCTATCTACCCAAATGTTCTTTCATTAATAATTTTGTTTCTTTCTTATGATTTTAAATAGGAAACCCGCACCAAGCATCTCATTTGCTTCCTTTTCTTGACTGTCCAATGTTTAATGTTTCTTAAAAATCTGTTGTTTTTGTTAAAGCTTTTTCACTTCATCAAGACTGAAGTTAAGGCCGAAGTTCAGTCATCCAAAGGGGCTGCACGTTTGCTTCGATTCCTTCTTCTTTTTGGTTTTGTTTTTCATGGTTCAGCAAGCTTCCAATGCATGCAGCAAGGTCTGATTTATCAATTCCTTTTTATTTTCTTTATTCTGGTTGCTGACCGAAAATCTTTACAATTTTGAAACAAAAACCTTCTTGAAACCAAAGCTTTTCTTCTCATGAACTTATACGTTTCCTTTTGATTCTAACTAGCTTTGTGTTTGCGCATGTGATGAAGGTATGCTTATGCAAACAGGAGCTATTTAACGAGGATCAATATTGATTTAGGCTTAGATCAAATTGATGACAAGTTATGGAGCGATTTTGTTTTGGGTTTATTAAGGTGAGAAGGAATCAGCGTGTAAGCTTAGTTGTTCATGGGTTTGGCTTTGCTGCTACGATTTTGTTTAGTTTGGCTGAATAGAAATTTGCATTTCCAAATATTATGTGGTTAGTTTAATTGATACTTTAGTAATTTGAATTATTAGAATGTTATTTGTGTATGAATAAAGTGTTATTTTGAGTTGGGTGCGTGTGATTATTTCATTTTGTTTAGCTACATCAATGGAAGGAAAATTAAGGTTAAAACGTTTTTGTTAGGAAGGTTATTAAAATGGAGCAGTAAATGGTTAAAAAGATTATGACAATTAGTTAAATCCTTGCTTTTTTTAAAAAAATAAACATCTTTATTTTTAGTATATGAAAGTTACGATTTATATAAATGATGATGTAAATCAGTTTATTTTCATTTATTGAATTTAAAGAATTTAAGGAACTTGGTTATATAATATAAAGATATTCACGTAAGTAGAAGTAAAGGGGATTTATTAGAAATTGGATAAAGATTAATGAGATTAGAAATTAAGATATTATACATACATATTAAGTTGAATATCCTACGGTTTTGTTGAATTTTGTTAGACATTTTAATGAGTATTTTATGGTAATATAAAACAAATACTGAGTTTATTTATTTTTATACATAAGTGTATTTAAATGGAAATTTTAAGGTTGATTAGAGGAGTAATAAATAAGGGATTGTTTTTAAGGTTTTATTTAGGGCAATATTTTAAATGAATGTTTTTTTTTCTATCTTAAAATTTACTATGTTAATACATGTAAAATACTCATATGAAGTTTTAAGGTTTTAAGTTCAATATTGCAGGGATGTTTTATTTAAAACTTGATTTCATGGGATACGGAAGGTATTTAAATAAGTAAAATTAAATAATAAGCTTTTTGAGTTTATTCTTTATGATAATTAATAGAATTAATGAAAATAGTAATTTTTGTTTTAAAATATTAGAAACCATTCATATGAGTATTAATATGCTTAGTTTCCTTATTCATTATAATGCAAGACATGAATATGTTATAAGTACCATGCATTCATGTACTTTCTTATACTCTAATAAGTTGGTATATATATATATATATATATATATATATGTTTTAAACAGAAAATATATATATTAAGAAAACTATATATAAATATGAAAATGAGTTTATTTAAGATTAAGGTTTTTAGGATAAAATTTAGTTTGAAATTATTTTTTTTTTTAAAAATAAAATTTTTGTGAGATAAAGTTACTATTTTCATTATTAATTATTTCAAAGCAGATTTATGAATCACGATTTTTGTGAAAGTTATAATTTTAAATGGTGATTTAAAATATTTAAGGTAATACTTGTTTTATTATTTTTGACAGAATTAGGTTCATAAAATATATTTATCTATATCGAGTATTTGAGGGGTTCGAATTAAATTTGAATAAGCTACAGTTAAATAATAAGAGTACTAAGTTATTAATTGATAATAAGAAAACAGTAAGGTTCATGAGGGTAAATAAATTTGATGGATTAGGATACAAAAATAATATTATGTTTAATAATTAGTTAATATTAATTGTGATGTTATACTGTTTGAAGCAAATAAGTTAGGATATTAAAATAATTTAAGGTTATAAATACATAAAACATTATTATTGAGGTTTTTAAATAAATAAATATTATGATGGGATTTTAATATGGTTTTTGTTATATTAACTAAAATAGTTTTGTTTTAGACTATAATTATTCGAATCAAATGACGTCAAACAGAGTTATATGTTATTGAGAATAATTGAGTTTTTGGGGGTATTAATTTATTTAATAATTAGTAGAAAGAATAAAATTATAGAATAAATTTTAGCTCACTATGTACTTCTTTATTTACGATATGATAGGATGTACGATATATGCTTAAATGGTTTATTTATTACGTTAAGAAGCAGTTTTGGGATATGTTTTACTTTATACATATAGTTATTTTATTAAATGAATAGGTAAAATAAAAGGTAAGATTTTAATTCAAGTTGTTATATGATTTAAACAAATAGATAGTAAGTAATAATAAGTATAAAAGAAAATAAACTAATTTAAACATGAAATAATTTGTTATTCAAATGGATTAAGAATACTAGCGAGTTACACTGTAATTAAAAATAGGAAGAATAAAAGATGAATTTAATTACTAATAAAAGATTAATATTGATTGTGAATTAGGTAAATCCGTGGGAACTATTCATGAATCATCGAAGAATATTAACAAAGGAAAATACATACTAGGTTTGTACTAGATTATATAAGTCCTTGATCATTAAATGATCAAAGGGACAAAAGCTTGGTAATGCAATAGCATCACAACAATTTAATTTAATTATGCTTTTTATATTTATCATGAACATAAAGCATTTACCATAAACATGACATAGCATGACATGGTGACATAAGGAGAAAATGAATATGATGTGATATGAGAAAAAGGCTAAATGATCATGCTCGGCTTAATGATATAAAGTCCCTCGGGAATAAAATAATATTTTATCATGAGCTAAATGAAATGAGATTGAATTTTTATGAGCTCATATGTTCAAAAATAAATTATAGTATAATGAAAGACCCAGTAAATGCGCATTAATGAATATGATGAACGAGAAATAAGAGGAAGAATGCATAGCATAAATGCATTCTCATATACACATGATTCATAATTCATGTCATATGACATACTATGATTGGATTTCATTATATGAATAAATAATGCAACTGTATTTGAATAATAATTCTGATTGAAATATCATCATAGTCGTGTTAGATACTGTATACCTTCATGAAGATAAAATATGTTTGTTATTTGGCATGTTTGACATAACGATTCCTTGGCATCTTCATTTTATGAAATGCAAATGCTTTAAATTTTAACTAGCACCACTGAGTTTATTCTCAGCGTTTATCAATTGATAAATGTAGGATCAACCAAAGTTGCAGAAACGGAACCTCAGTAAAGCGGCTGGACATATCAACATTTCGTTGGTAAAAGGTTTAAATATTTTTACAGACTT
>CANYBF010816891.1:0-36443 GCA_948192965.1 Dalechampia spathulata
GAACAAATGGATGAATTAATTTGACATCACATGGTAGACATATTAGAGATATATTTACATAAATGAAATGATAATAGTTGAGTAACTATGGTTGATGTAGTATATCTGATATTTGACTACATTGCTTAAAGGTAATCTAGATAAATCATGAAACCAAGGAATAATATATGGTATATGTGTCATGGAAATTAACTAGTGATAGCAATGACATGAAATGAACTATTACCTGAAAGTGTTAGAATCAAATAACTGTTGACATATATCAGAAATATTTAGAAGTAACATTCTAAATGAATATATGGTAATGTTGATTCTATGATAATCTGGTTTACATGACTTGATCCATATAAGTGATTATATTTTCCTATATTATGTGTTTAAGCACCACTGAGTTTTATACTTAGCATTCGTCATTTGATGAATGCAAGTTAACAGATGATGGTAAGCGCGGATTTCCAAAGGACCAATTCAGCAGTAGTTTCTCTAAGGACAAGGACTTGGAAAGGAGCAAATTAAATTGATTATACAATTTAAATTAATTTATCAAGCAGTAAAACTAATAACGGGGACTAAGACTTCCAGAAAACCTATAATGACACATCAACATAAATAAAATAGATATAAAAAAAATTTTTACGTATCCCTTATAGAGTAAATAGTGGTTTCCATGTATTGGAGATCATTAGTTATTCTACGGGAGCATGTACACCATAGAAAAGCATGATAATGCTTAAGTAAATTGTGTGATTATAAGAAATTAAATGAAGTGGTTAATTGATAGTATGACTTAAGTCATTAAAGAATGCCATATCAAGTGTAATAGGACCTTAATTGAACTATGTGACTATGATTTATAAATGGACAAAAATGATCAATTATTTAAGAATATTAAGAGATATTAAGAAGATTTATAAGTTAATAAACAAAATGAGTGACATGATATGGTTTTAAATAAGATTTAATTTAAGGATTAGAACAAAGATAACAATGAACTAAGGGTTATAGACACATGATCTATAAAATGTTTATACTTGTATGATTTCATTGGATATTTAATTAATTAGTTTAATGATGGATGATATATAATCTAAAATTTGATTAAATGAAGTATATAAGTTGACTAAATGATATAAGATTATACTTAAGTGATTGTAAATAAACAGATTAGGGTAAATAGCGTATGATATGATGATATTAATGGAAATGTTAAATAAATAAGTAATAAACAGTCACATTAAGTGTTATTAGACATGTAATTAAGTTAAATAATAGAATGATATTTAAGTAAAGATATTGTTTAGATTATTAACTAGTTTTAAGAAAGTGTTGGTAAAAGATTGGATTAAGTAGAAACATTATAATTCTCTGATAGTTCAGATTCAGATTAATAATAACAGTGTTAGTAAAATAGTGAATTAAGTTAAATATCAGGATATAATACTAAGAAATTAACTCAATTTAAGTATAGAATAAATAACTGATAATATCCACTATTTTCTGCTTTTGACAGTAACTATTTTTAGTGAAATATATATATGATTAGTAATTGGAATTTGGTTAAGTCATAATATTAAATCAGTAGTACTAAAATGATAACATAATTTGAATTCAAATAGGAAATGATAATCAAATGATTTATAAATAAGTAATGATTTTAAACAGAAAATTATTAAGATAAAGTATTACTGATTTTAATAACTATTAAGTAATAGGTATTATAATATCACTGTTAAACAGAAATTAATTATATGATCAAATTAAGAATAAAATAAGAATATAATCATATAGAATATTATTGACTGGATTGAATAAAAGAAATATTATATGATAATGTAAGGATTACTTTCAGTGGTATTATAATTATAGTAAGTAGATATTAAATATGTTACAATTGAATAAAGGATATTTAATTTAGATAAATAAAATAGTAACATAATTTCTTGAGTAATAGGATAAGAAAACAAAACAAATATGTGTGTGTTTAATTAACACAATAATGTAAGAATGATAAATGATGAAATGAAATACATTAGTAATAGATGAATATTGATTGTGAAATAAGTAAATCAGTGGAGAAACCTCACGAATCATCCAAGGATATTAACAAAGGAAAGGACATACCAGGTTTGTGCTAGTTTATTTAGAAGTCCTTGATCAATTATTGATCAAAGAGGCAATGGTTTAGTAATGTAATAGCATTACACAATTAAATTACAATATGTTATTTTATTCATTAAACATGACATATTCATAATGCATTAATCATGGAACATAGCAAACATTTCATGGAGAAATAAGGAGAAGGGAAAAGATTTGATATGAGAAAAATGCTATATAAAATATACTCGGTAAATGTTATAAATTCCTATGAGAATTAAATAAAAGGGATTATGTTATGAGAATAATGAAATTCAAGAGATAAGTATTAAATGAGATTTGATTGTAGTACCACCAATAAATTGTAAGTAAAAGACTCAGTAAATACGCATATCCAAGAAATGATCAGTAATGAGGTAGAATGCATAACATAAATGCATACTCATAAATATACATTATTCTTATACATGATGACGATGACATTTGAAAATGATTAACTAATTGAGGAAATGGTAAATGTGCATAAGCATTTATATGGGTGATGTAAAATTCATGAATAGTAACTAATATGATGATTATTGAACATTGTATATAGTTGATGACATCTTGATAATATGGTTAATATGTTAAATGGTATGTTGATATTTATTAAGATGTTATTCATTATGATATTTGTGATGTTTGCTATACTAGCACCACTGAGTTTTATACTCAGTATTTGTCAATTGATAAACACATGACCAAGTAAAGCTGCAGAACAAGAATGTTAGTGGTAGTAGGTGGGCATACTAATAAGCCTTTGGTAACAGTTGAATTCTTATAGACTTCTATTTATGTAAACAGTCGTGTAACTACTAAATAAGCACTATGGTAGTAATTTAAATACGTTTGATGGTAATATTAATCATGTAATTAATAAGTACGATGACTCTTAAATATGTAAAATAATAATGTGTGCATAACAATAATGTTAATATGGTAAACTTGGAAGTGTTTAATGAGTGGGGATTTAGTAATGTATGGAATCCTTTGTAGAATGATTATTGATTTTCTTAATTAGAGAATTAGTAATCATACTATAGGAGCATGTTACGTAGCTAAAAGATGTGACATTATGTGTGACTTATAGTTTCAAAGTTAGATTATCTTCACGTTATTTAGTTGTTAGGTTTTACAATGTCATCAAAAAGATGAAGATTATTATTCTTTACAATTTCATCATGGTAAAGTGTAAGGATGCTCATAAGGGTAATGCTATCACCATTGACCAATACATGAGATGTTTTTTATTGTACACCTTATTTTTGAAGTCTAAGAGCTATATCAACCTTTCCATTTTGTACATGCTCCAAAATCTTGGTGTGGCTTGAGATTATGATTGGGGATTTACTGTCCTTAGCTTCTTATTCCATGGCCTTGATTAATGATGTCGGAATATGAAGTGGTTAAAAGACTATTATGTGGTTATTGAGGTATACTTCTTATGATTATCACTTTCCATTTTTATCTTTGCATCATTTATTGCTTATGATCACATTTATTTAACAAGCATATGTATTTGAGCATGGGTTCATTATTGCACTTACACCTGATTGGTGAAAACATGCTCACATAGAACGAGTAATGAAAACTATATAATTAGAAATTCATTAATTACTCTACAAAGGATTTATAAATTTTAAAATTTTTTATTTTTTTAATGGAGTATATCTAGTCTGTAATTCTAACTATATATTTAATTACCTATGGCTTCATATTATTACCTGTTCATATAAAATATCCACATATAAAATTATAGCATGCCATCAAACAACTCCGTGTATATAATTATTATTTATATAATTTAGATAAGCCATACACCATATAATTTTAGCATCTCTATTAATAAATAAGCAAAAAATATTTACTATCCATAATTATACATTGATAACTGCATAACCAAAAACACTCGCTAGGAATATGTTATACTGTCAAAGTGTATTTCGAGGATTGAACAAAACTCAGATTATCTTGATTGTATTGGTGTCTTATTAATCTGGATGCTCCTTTGAATTACTCTAATATACGTTCATCAAATGATAAAAGCTGAGTATAAAACTCAATGGAGCTCAATAATAGGTATAAAGTATTTTAAATTACAATTTCATAAAGTAATAACAATCATAAATTAAAATAGGGAGGAATATAAACTATATAACATCTCATTAGTAATCCCTCTAAGCATTTCAAATATTTTAATAATAAAGTCATCACTGTATATCCATGTCACATGAAAATCATATTAGCTTTGACTGAATTTCATTATTGTTATTACCTGCATATTTCTCCAAATATAGTATTACTATGCTGAATAACGATAATGGTAATTACGTGTGGCATTCTCTTTGCTTTAGCCATTTTCTCATTTTTATTCATAAAATAATAGTTATATAATGTACGTACTAATGATTGTAAGTGCAATGCATTTCACTTTCCTCTATCATTTCATCTTAGTAATATAATAATGATATGCTGTATGAATCATTAAATGCAAATGTTTTGCATTTCCTTCTCTATTTTATTTCACTATATTTATATACATATATATCCATGTGACTCATTGAGAAGGGACCTAAACTCAACCTACCACATGGTTAATAATTTACCACATGGCTCATTGAAGAAGGATCTAAACTCAACTTGCCTCAGAAAAAATAATATCATCGTATTATGCATAGTTGATAGGGAGCTGAACTCAACTTACCAACGAAGAGGGAACTAAACTCAACCTACCTCGTAAATCTCATCAATTATCAATTTATATAAATATACTAGTACCACCCTTATTTCACCTTGTATATATATATAGGCGGGGTTTTTACCATGACCTAGAGTGAGGCTTGCAACAAACTGCACTAGGGGCCCGCTTGGAGTGAAAGTGCGATCTTCTTGAGGGGTTACCTCAAGGAATGATATAGACTCAAAAGAGTCGTAAGTTTTGGAGTCACCACTGAATGGTTCCAAATTCAGTTGAACTGATCTATAACATGAGTGCTAAGTTAAATTCTTTAGAGATGGATTTGGGTGGTAAAGATCTATTTTCTTAGAGTTTTCAATTTTGATTTTACCATTTTAGTTGGATTAATTATCCTAGGTAGGCTAGAAAGGAAGAGCGTAAAGAAAGCATGTAGCACGATGTGTTATGGTGATAAGTGTAGCACATAATATGGTAAAATAGAGCATGACATATAGGGTATATGACATAAGTATGACATGATGGATGATGTAGCATAACATGGTATATGCATGGCATGTGAAGTGATGATATAGTATAGTGATATGACATATGCATGACATGACATAATAATGTGTATGAGAGGTAGCATTTGACATGGCATATGACATGACATGTATCATGGCATGGTGGCTTATGATATGACATAGTTATATGTGATATAGCATGTGACACAACATAAGTATGACATGATATAATGACATGACATTGCATAACATATTATAGCAAATATAATAGCAAAATAAAACCATTCATACAAAATAAAACTTAAGTTATGGTCGGTGAAAGGGATCGTAGAGATCGGGGGATACACAAGGGATAAAAATAACATAACATGGAAAAAACTAATAAAATAAAAGCCTATTATATTATATAAGATCTTTGGGAATACAAAATCTGAGATGTATAGTAACATCTCCTCTACTCAAGGAATCCTCGAGTAGCATGAGCCCTAATGTAAGATTATGGAAAGTACAAAAAAGGAAAGTTTTCAAATATGGAAAGTGCTAAATATGAAAATAAAACTATAAAAGGAATGTTGGGATATTTTGACTAATTTATTGCCATTTGTAGACATGAATCAAGGATCAATTTTAGGTACAAATCAATCATACCATAATTGGAAGGTTCTAAGATCCTTTTGCAATATCACTTAGAATTGATTCAAAGTTCAATTTAGGGTTTATCATTGTAATAAAAATAAAATCAATCAAAATGGCATTTAATTGAAAATAAAGCAAAATAATATTGATTGAATATCAATTAAATTTGATCAAGAAAATCATAATTGAGAGACTTTAATATGATTAGCATCAATTAGAGAATAGATCAAC
Organism: Dalechampia spathulata; assembly: GCA_948192965.1. Taxonomy (NCBI): domain Eukaryota; kingdom Viridiplantae; phylum Streptophyta; class Magnoliopsida; order Malpighiales; family Euphorbiaceae; genus Dalechampia; species Dalechampia spathulata. Next base: position 6,205 of record CANYBF010816891.1, read on the forward strand.
ACTCAATTAGACTCCAATCATATCAATCGAATTAAAAATAACATTTAATTCAATGAAATTCAATTTTGAAGTCAAAATTAAATGAAAAGTGATGATTTATGATAGATCTAATACGTTTAAATCATTATGAGGCCACAAACATCATTAGAAACATTAAAGAAATTCAAAATTATGTTAAAATATGTTTGAAAAATTCATTTCTGCTAATCTGGTTTAATATATATGTCACATATTAGGCTAAATGCATCATACATATATGAAAATGAAGTAATATGTGTTACACAAATTGTAGATGTGTCACACATTTATGCTGAACATGTACTATGCATCATATATAATAATAAATGCAACATATTGCATTTATCGAATGAAAGATAGTAAAAACATGAATATAAATACCATTTATTTGATTTCTACAAGCCATTTAAGGTATTAACAAACCCTAAATGACATTGTAGTGTTTGGTATAACAACCAAGAATATAAATCAATGCATGAAATTAAATAAAATAAGAGGAAAGAGACTTACTAAGGCTAGCAAAATTCTTCTTCAAGTCCTAAAAGCTTAGGGTTTTAGTGAATCAAATTTATCACTAATCCTAATTAATTTTTTAATTAGGTGTTTATTTTAATTTCAAAAGAGTTTATGCCTTCGAATTAAAATGTTTTGTATTCTATGTTATTATCTTTCTAAGGCTAATACCCAATGAGAATTTATAGGAGCCTTGGGAGGTGTGCCAATCTTAGGTTGACAATATAGGATAAAGTCCCCTTCTTCAAACTATGTGCTATGCACATGTTTGGAATCCCACTAAATATGCCACCTTATATAGGTCAAGCTATAGATTTACAGTGATCCTAAATGACTTGTGGGCACATAAAATTTTTGTATGTAACTCAATCTTAGGAACAAGAACTTGTGTCAAGCCATACCGATAAGAAAACAAGTTCTAACGCACATACAGAAAAGGCAACTAAACACGCACATGTTGGGGCAAAAATCCAATGTTAATATATATATATATATATCTATATCTACAATTGTACCTCCTTTATTCCTCTAAAATGTCATGCTAATGATGTACAATGTATGACTTATATCTTTATTATGTATGCATTTGGTTAACGCTGACTTAACTATAAATTAATAACATTTTAGAATATTTAAATATATCATATATCCAAACTAGAAAATTAATCAAATATTCATAACATTATATGATGATCTACTTTTAATTAATAAGCCTTTATATTTTACCTATGAATCTCATTTATAGATAATTAATATCAGGCATAAACATGGTATGTTTTATTCATACTTAATTCTTAACATATTTGTAAGTCATTAATAATTCCTATATACAAGTCAACAATCATTATTCGAATAAAAGACATCAACTTATATGAGTATACCAAGTAACACATTCATCAAGCATTTATGATTTGCTATATTTAAAATTTATTAACCTATTGAGTAAATCTTCATTCTTAAATAGAGTTATTAAGCAACTAATGAATGATATTAAAAGTATTAATTGATATTTTTATTGCTATACATTTGCCTTTAAACAAGCTAGTTACTTATCTTAAATCTCATTTTAGAGAAATAACTATATATAAACACAAACATAATATACATATATGAATCATTGTTAATTGTATACATATGAATGAATCAATACAGTTTCTAATAAGAAGTATTGACCTATATCAATATATTAAAATACCATACATTTTTGACATCTATAATTTATCACAATTATAAATGATTAATCTATCATAAGATTTTCATTTCCATCTCAATGTACTTAAAATCTTTAATTAAATTAACAAATAATTGACAAATGACTACTAACTTATTAATCATTAATTCTATTATAAGGAGTTTACCTTTAGACAAACTTTTCATTATCTTATCAATTACATTAATAGGATTAGTAGTAAATAAGCACACCTTAGCACAAACCTACTTATTGCGAAGTTAATCTTCTATTGATATAGAAGTAATGACTTTTCCCTTTTTGTGTCACTTGTTTAAATTCCATTCATGTTTAGAGTAACATTCTCGATTTAAAATGTACAACTATATTGTTTAGAATTACACATATGTTTAAATAGTTGCATGCATATTAATACGTACCATCATTCATGTATAAATATCACTTATCCAATGTTTATATATAGAATTAAATAGTCCAACAACTTCACTAATAAATGATCTTAATTCAGTTTAATTTCTTACAGCATCTTCCTCACAACATTACGAGTCAAAGTGCACTCAAAACATGTTCAAACAAGTTGATTCTCAAACCATAGTTTTAGTGTTTTCTTAATTTATTTCACATGTGTATTATTAACACAGAAATAGCTCACCAACCAAAACCAATTCATGCATTATGTAATTTATAGTTTATGAATTATTAACTAAACTTTTTGTACACTAATATTGTGCATCCTTGAACATAACTTGACCATGTTTTTTTTAAGTAATACTATCAGTTAAATATCCAGAAATGCAATGCATATCTCAATCATCAAGAATATTAGCCATATATTTTAACTACAATTAATTAAATTGGTCCCTAAGTTATTATTATTATTATATATATACGTTAACGTATATTTATATGCTTAATTAGCACATATATTAGCCTTATGCTCATATCAATTTCTATGTTATGCAGATGCCATATTTAAGAGTCAAATTTTGCTTATTATGCACTATAAATTGGAACATTCCAACTCTTACTAAGGTCAACTCTATATTAATTCACAATTGCTTAATTTCACCACAATTTACAAAGTAATGTTGAGTTTGGTATGGTCCAATCATCATTTTTATATGTGCATTTGTTCGCTCCTTGTTTCCATATCCAATTAATGCATATTTTCCAGAATGACTGAGTTTTATGTTTGTTTTCTTTAGTTTTAATGTTAATACTCACACACATATATATATGGTTCTATAAGCTATTTATAATAAGGTTGCAATTGCTTAAGTCAATGGCAATTATACCAAGTAATTTAATTTATATGTTAACTTACCACGTACATATATATGCATGCACACTTATAATCAATATAAATTTTAAACAATAGTTTAATATTAACACATACTTAGGTGGTTCAATGCTTCTAGGTTAAGCGTTTAATGCAATACTTATTAGTCATGTATAATGCCTTAATTAATAATCATAGTATTTTGTTTGCCAAGTTCATACTCCAATCCTCACCTCCTTTCATTATAGATTATTATCAAGTACATTCAATCCATCTACTAGAACTTCACTCCTAAGTTGGTCAATTCAAATATTTATACAAAATATGCATAAAAATAGACCTTCCATGAGTACTAATAATTTCTTGAGATGCAACATGCCATGTAATTTCTATAAGTTTCTTATTTATAGATTTTCTTTATATAAAGAGATACATATGCAAGCAGTCCTATTACTCAAGGTGTATAACAACTCTTAAAAAGTAAAGGAATTATGTCATATACATTCAATCATCACACAATATCTTTCCTATCAATAGCAGTCATGAATATAAGAAATTCTTCTTTCCAAGCTAACTAAAATGGTCACTACCTTCTAGCAAAACACATCTTTAAGTTATTAATTTACTTAATAATTTCTTATACATAATCATTAATCATATATTGCAGCTTGTAGTTTTTACTTTCTCATTCTAGTTCATTAAATTTCTTATAGATAAACTATTTATTTATAAATGCATTAAAGTTTGGTAGTTACCTAGATTTAATCAAAGCTAGAGTTTATTCTCTCGGTATAACTTCTTCCTTCCAATAACCACATGCTTTCTCTAACAAACCATTTATTCCCCCCTTCCCTTCTATGTTCATATATTATTATTATTTTAGGTCTCTCCCATATACCTTCTCTTTTAAGTCTTCAGCTCCTTAATTTCAATAACAATCTATTAGAAAAATAAACTCCCATCGCCAAAATCTTCCAATGAAATCATGATCCTTTTTAGGTAGCAAATATTTATCTTTATATGCTTAAAGTTTTCTTAAGCAATAACTATTATTATTTCCATTTAACATGTCCCAAATCATACCAAAAAGTCAACCTAACCTCTTAAGTTTAGTAATCCTATTCACTCTTTTGTTCCCATAATTTCCCTTTTATTTGTTTTCAAGCAACAAGCCTTGAATTTTTATGCTTAATACTTCTTTGGACCTTATTTTATCCTATATTAAAAGTGAATATCCATATAGTCCATTTTAGTTATTAGCTAACTCCTAACTTATTTATTTAGTTCATCATCATTTATACGTAACTTATATAAGCATACAAATAATAATCTAATAATTTATTATCTTACACATCCAATAAATCATAACTTATTTCAATTTTAATCATTATTTAACATGCACCATAGTTTATGTAACATACCATCAATTTAATATATGTACTTTTCCATAACTAAATAATGAAAATCATAAACCATTAATTAAAGAATATCATAAGCTATAAAATAGTTACTCTGTTTCATAACTTTGTATTATTGATTCATCTGTTAAGCATAATAAGGTAGTTAACTTTTATATAACATAAAAAATTAATACATCTTAGTTGCCATCCATTTGTAATATATTTGTAACTCACTTTCAGATTATGTGTATGTAAATGGTTAATATCATCTCCAATCAAACATATCATTATATATTTACATAACTTAGTCATTTTTCATTTCTTTTTTATCGTATAATTTATTGAATAACATCAATCATTAATACTTTGTTAATAATAACCCTCTTATCGACATTAATTATATTTTTATACCATACCAATAATATAAATATCTGTAAGTATAATAAAATAATTTAAATGTTAAATTATTACTCGTATTTAATTAATCATTGATTATGCTAAAATATAACTAGACATAATTACGATCATAGATAAGGTAATGACAGTTAAAATGGATATAACATAGATTAATTTCTCATTATAGGGATAGTGGTTGAGGGTAGGATCAAGACCTCCATATATCTAAATTTCCAATAAAAGGAGCTTAACAAGCTCACTTAGAATAAGGTAAAAGCAAACAATAAAACAACTTTATTAGTCAAAATTAAATTGAAATGATAAAGTTTTTAATACTTATATATTCATTATGATAGATGTAATGTAGCTGCTTGGCTCTAAGAGAGGGAGTCAGGCTTTTAGCTTGGATGAGAGGTGTTAAAGATTATGATTTAAGCATAGTTTGATCAAGAGCCCTAAAAGTAAGGAGTGCTATTTAAAAGAGTAGATTGCTAATTGGAATGGCCTTATTATTGATAATAGGGTCATGCCACTTTCTTCATCTACTAATGATGTTTTAAGGATCAATTGGCTATGTTAACATAATTTAAGGGTTAGTCAACATACCTCCCAATAAGTGCATCGATATCATAGGTCGAGGGTATTAAACACATATTAGTATGTATTTGATGAGATTTGTTCCCATGTATATAAATAATGCTCCTCAAAGATGGCATATGAGCAGTGAATCATCTTGTTCTTAACTAGGGAGGAGATAAGCTTAGAGAGCATTACCACTGCTTATTATTATTATTACTACTACCACCTTAGCCTTGATGTAAGAGAGGTATAAATACACTGGTGTTGGACCTTTGACATTTATGTTACTTATTGCCCTTAGCATTTTCCCTTTAATTGGATAGAGAAATATTGATTCACACTTGATCCTTCATTATGAATACTTATAAGGATCTCTAATTACAACTAAAAGTGATCCCACTTAGCTTTGCTGCTAACTTCTCTATAACATTAGAGGTACTACACCTATAAGTATTAGTTGGCATTCTTTCCAGTTTTTTAAAATTCAATTTTTGATATTAATTTTATGTTTCAGGTTCTTGCTACAAATTTAATAAAGTATTATTAACTTTTTCATAGGCTAAATCATCACATATGCATATGCATATCTAGTACTTATATTAAAACTCATTTATTACATTAGCATATCAACTCAGGGAAATATCAAATTACTATATAATTAATATAATAATATCAATTATATTCAGTGATGAATTGTTATGATGCAAATAATGATTATTTCATAATGTATGTATACGTTCCTTTACCTCTACTACTCCTTAATATAATCATCATCACCATATACATTATTATACATTATTGAGGAGGGAGCATAACTCAAACCTACCTTAAGAATAATAAATCATCATATCATAATATAATAAATTTAGCATTTTGTTAATCTATATAACAAATAAATAATGATATGATGAGTAAACATGCAAATATTTATGTACTATAATTATAAAATTTCTATACTCTTTTGAATAACCAATCCATCATTCAAGGTCTTGTAATGGTTAGAGAGCATATAATTCTATTTAACCTTGACTTAGTAAGGACCAAATTACTCAACTTACCAATATTTTTGTGATGGTTAGAGATCAAATAACTTAATCTAACCTTTATTTGGTAAGGATCAAATTACTCAACTTACCAATATCTCTATGATGGTTAAAGACCAAATAATTCAATCTAATCTAATTTGGTAAGAACCAGATTAATTAACTTACCAATATCTTTATGATGGTTAGAGACTAGATAACTCAACTTAATCATTTAGCAGATAAGGACTAGATATGTCACTTACCATTAATTTACTAGGAAAGGACCAAATATCTCACTAACCTAATGTGTGATATTAGTAACATCCTTTATATATATTTTTTAAAATATCACTTTAATATTTTGAAATAAATAATTCAATTAAGACTTTGCTATATCAAATCTTTGCAATATATTATCAATATCACATTAAAAAAATGCTTGTTAATTCATTGATAACTTATCATAAATTTTCTCATCTTTAAATCATAAATTGATAATTTATAAGCACAAACATCAATCAGTCATTCACCTTTAATTCATGATATATTTATAGATTATTTATAATTCTAAAAATATGAGTAAATAACTATTATTCTAATAGAATACTTTAATCTATATAAGCATATTGACCAACACACTCATTTAGCATTCACAACCTACCATACTTTAAAACTATCTAGCATATGGATCAACTTTCATTTTCTAATTTAAATTATTGAATAATTGATAAACAACAATAAAAATATTAACTAATAATTTACTTTAATCTAACAGCTTCTAAATAAGTCAAGAAGCTTGCTTCCAGGCTAATCTTAACACCAAAAGTTTTATTTCATAATTGAATTCTTCAAGTGGCAGTTTTTGTACTTTAGCGGGTTGCCCTTCTTTTAACATTTTATTCTCTTGTTTAGTTTGTCCCATTTATGGTTTAAAAGTCCTTTTTTTTCTTTAATTGAGCAACCCTTTACTTCTTTAAATTAAACTTATTTATATATGATTTTTAATTTTTAAGTTTAATACACTTATAGTTCCATAACTATAGCATTTCTTTTCCCTCACAATTTAATACTCTTAAAACAAGTTAAATTGCCAATCTAATTAACATTAAACTTAGAATTAATATAAAATTTAGGCAATGTGGTCAATTATCATATTAAATTCTATGCTAATGTAGCTTTCATAAATGTGCCAAATCAACATATGCTAAAAATCTTACATTAATAAATCATTCTATCCCTTAACGACTTCTTATTTATCAAAACATTATTGACACATAACATAATTTCATGTCAAGTCTTATGTAACGTTAATTATAGCTCCATCAACCCAAATTATAAGTCCTAAATTTATTCATAGGAAATTTTTATTTTTTAATTCAAACAAGGCAATCTCATATGCATAATAATAAATCTATAAAAATAGTGGTTATGACAACCATAAATCATATAGAACTAAAGAAAGGCTATAATGCTACTATTGTATTTAAAACTTAAGTAAAATAATCAAAATTACAAAACCCATGGCATGGAATCAAAGAAAATGAGAAGAGAAGAGGAAAGACTTTCCAATCACTAATCAATTCTAATAAGCTTATAACCTTGATCCCAAAAGTTATTAGGGATTTAAGTGATTTTAATAGTTATTAGGGATTTAAGTGAGTTTAATTAATCTTTAATCATATAATTAAGCTCTTAATTATGTGATTAATTAATTGAGAAGAGAGTTTAGTAAATTTTTATAAATTTTACTGAATTTAGATCCTTTTCTATGAAATACCCAAAGGATATTTATAGAGGAATGAGTTCGAAAGCTAAAAATGGATTGGAAATGTGGGATTTTTGTATTTTGAAGGTGATATGTGCCACATGTCATTGTACATGTACCACACGTCATATAAAATTCTAGTCCATGCACTATATGTCACAAAACGTGCTTCACACATCATAAGACAAGGTGATATATATCGGCCTCCCAAAAGGTGAGAATAGCATGGGGCCATATGTGCTCCATAAGCTTGGAACACTCATGGGATGCCAAAACCCTTATGTTCAACTCGGATTTAAGAATGAAGATTAGTACTACATTGAATTGAATAAAGTTTGAGTACGCAGCATGCATGAGTGAAAACTTATAATCAACATAAACATTAAAACATATGCTAGCAAATTAAAAGCATAAAGGGTTATGTATGACAACATTCAAGTTAACCCTTATTAGTTAGTCCTTTTATATTTTCTAATTGAATATTTTGTGCTCTCCTTTTTCCATCTTATTCTAACTTTTGTAAAAGTTGCTATAAACATGGTCTTCAACTTATTAAACTTGGTTATTTTATTTTGCTTTCATTTTCATTAATTTTTTTATACATGGTCGAGCTTACGTTGATCCAAATTAACTAGCTTTGCAAAGTTAGTACCTTATATATTTATAAGTTGCATTACTCATTTGGATAAAATCTTAACCAGATATGACCCTTCCTAGTTTAGTAGAAACTTTGCTTTTTGATGATGAATGGCTAGTTGAATTGATTTTAAAACCAAATCACCTTCTTTTTATTAACTTGAGCTTAACTTTCTTATTAAAAATATTAGCTATTATTTTATGATATAGTTGCAAATGGTGTATCCTTTCAACCATTTTTCATTAATAAATTCCAATTGCTCAAACCCTATTCACTTCCATTCAAATTCTAGTAATTGAGGTTCCAATACCACTTTTACCAAATTCAATTCCATCTTTAAAATTAGAATTGCTTCTATCTTATAAAGTATAGAGTATAAAGTCATTCTAGTTAGACCTCTTTTATTTGTTTGATATCTTTATAATGTGAAAGGTAATTTATCTGATTAATCTCTATAAGTGACTACCATTGACCAAAATCTTCTTAATGCTCTTATTAACTACCTTAAATGCACCATTAGCTTAATGTCACACCCATATAGTGAAACATGTTATCGTAGAATGACTAATGAATCATGTAATTTTGTAATTCATTAATCATCCTACATAGGATTTGTACAATATTTTTTTGGATTATAATTCTCTATACATGTAACATATACTTAGTGCTTATATCTTTGTATACGCCATCTATTTAACAACACATCAATGATAAGAACATCCATTTAACATCTAAGGCATGCTATTGGTTTTTCATGTCCTTATTAAACATTCATATCATAGATATATTGATAGCATATGCATTGTTCAAAAACATCTCTCATAGTTTACATATATTTATATATACACAACTACACAACTGATGTATTTACATTACTTCCTTTAAACTGTCTATATACATATGATAGTTGTATACATAACATAAAACCTACTCTGTTTAAGTACATTGGATCTTATATCTTTAAATCATAAAACATCACCTGGTAATGACTAACCAATCTCTCTTTACCCTAATGGAGTTAACCTGTGTTCATGAAATGATAGATATTGAGTATAAAACTCAATGGTGCTTAAATATGCATAAATACTATAAATGATCATCAATGATATATAATGATAGTAAGTATCTTTTATAACTTTAAATATTAAATTCACTTCCTTTTGGTACTATAATTCCATTCATAATAGAAAAGTATTTGATAATTATTTTAGCATTTTACATAATCAACCATCATATATGTATATCCAATACCTATATTATAAACTTACATATAACACTAGCTAATAAGTATAAAAGAATATTAAATAATAGCATGAATGATATAATAATATCATCTATACATTGTAATGAATTATGCTGATGTAATAATGCTTATTTCATAATATCTACATCCACATCTTCACCCTCATTACTCCCTGTGCCCCCATGCTCTTGAATGTAATCACCACCACCTTAGAAATAATATATCATCAACCCCATCATCATCTATGATATTGTAGCTTACTGAGGAGGGAACATAACTTAAACTTACCTTAAGAACAATATATCATATTATGAATAGTTAGGTAGAGAACAATACTCAGATCTACCTCGGATGAGGGATAATTCTTAATCTACCATGAAAATCTCATAACATCATACACATCATGCTAAAATGATTTAATGCATGAACAACTAAATATTGGCAGCATGATGCATGCATGTAATGATTTCATATCAATCTCCATTAATACAACTTATAAGCAATTTATAATTTCCAACCATCAATAATTCAAACCATAATTATATCATCATTGTAAAATCATATATTTAAAATAAAGAATGCTAAATCAAGGAATTTAGTTTCCTTGATAATTGAATTTTAGGCATAAACATAATTTATATCATTATCACACCTGATGAGTGAAACATGCTTCCGTAAAATGATTAATATATACCATAATAGTTAGAATTTATTAATTACCCTATAAAAGATGCGTTAAATCTTTTTGATAGAATATACACTTGATTTGTAAAAAATAATTATCAATTTATTTACCTGTGACTTTACATGGTCATTGATTCATATAAGTAGCTTATTCATAAATTTTTGCATATCATCATGCTATTACTGCACACATCACTCTATAATATAAAAAAGCTTCCCATTAGGTAGTTTTAGCGTTACAATTTATATATAAGCATAAAATATTTTACTTCCCATAAATTATACAATGATAGTTGCATAAATAGAATATTCGTTAGGAATATGTCATACTATGAAAAGGTGTATTCGAAGATCATACAACTTGGAGTGTCTTTAGTGTATTGGTGTCTTATTGATTTAGATGTTCCACTTAATTAATATAACCTATGTTCATCAAATGATAAATGCTAAGTATATCACTCATTGGTACTTAAGAGTAAAATAACCATAATCAAGATAACACATGTAAATATTAGTTAATATAATATTTCTACATGAATAATTATAACATTCTCAATATTCTCAACATTCTATTTATTTTGGTTCATCTTTTTCATAATTCATTATTATGATTAATATGGTATTTATTGATAAATACTAATGATTAAGCTTAGGGTTTAATTAACACATCAATAATTCACTATTTCACTATTTATGTCATTCATATCCTTATAAATTATCATAACTCTTTGAGGAGGAATGATATCAACTAATCTCAAAAATAAATATAAAAATATATTCAATAACATTGTCTTATAATATCATAATTAGATAGGCTCTTTTGTAATAATAAATTATAGCCATAAAATAAATCAAATCATATATACATCCATACCATATGCATATGTCAACTTGTATTGATATCATATTTGTATGGTAAACATTGATCTTAATCAGTGTATTAAATAGGCATGCTCCTGAAGTGATCATAACTTTTCATATCATATACCATTCTTATAGATCAATCATATTTTTTTTTGATAAATATAATTAATAAAATAAATAATAAATAATCATAGTAATATCCCATTGCAGCTAATAAAAATATAATCAATGATAAAATATCATTTCATATAATCTTTCCATCAATAACTCTTTAATTACATATCACAATCACCAATCAACCATATTATCACTCTATATATCAAAAAATAAACAATAATATGCTCTGCATTAATGAATGCAAATATGAATTACATTTTTCTTTTATCGTAACAATAATATGCTATATGATAATGAATGCAAATATGAATTGCATTCCTCTTTTTTCTATCATTTCATTACTACTTTATGAATTCACCTTTTTGTATGAATTCATTATTTCTCTATAATCACATCAATCTTTATCTCTGATTGTGCATAATCTATACTGGGTATATTTATCATATCCACATACATAGAATCCCTGTGTGTTTGCATTTTATGCATACGTTACAACTAAAGAATAATTAGTGCATGAAATATATGAATGATATAAGATACATAAATACTTTGATGTGATAAATATAAAGGAATTTTCTTATAGAGTAAGGAAGTTGCATTCGATTTGGAATGTTTATAGACAGGATTGGAAACAAAGTGAATAAGCACTTAAGGTGCAACTGCTTTAAATAAAGTTTTATAATAAAATTAATGTATGTTAGGTGATGCCTGGTATGTTTAACTTCTTATTATGTGATAAAGTATGGTTTACAATGGGTAAGTATATGTTAAAGCAAAGTTAGAAGTAATGGTATGTTAAACGGTAAGATAGGATACAAAAGGGATTATAATAAAAGTTAAGGTTATAAGTGGAAATGAAAATTATTTAGGATTTACGTTTATGTTTTATTAAATGAGTGTAAGTGGAATATTACGTAAAAATTATGTGTAATATGATGTAAGATTGATGTTTGAGTTGATAAGGAGAGGAGGAAAGCCAAATATGTAAGGAAGCATTATTGGATTGCCAAGTGTCCATATATGATTAGACCCTTTCTAGCATAGTGATAAGATTAATAATAATAATAATCATAATAATCATAATAAAAGAGATAAGAGGAATTGGTTAGGTTTTTATCTTTTCTTTCTAAAACCATACAGGTTCCTCTTCTCATCTTCTCTCCAACTTCTTTTCTCATCTTCTTTCCAACAATAATCCAAGGTAATCATAGGTAGTTTTCAACTTCTAAACTTCTTTTAGACGCTCTAAGCTATATGTGCATCTTCTTCTTTATGTTTTCTAACATCTTCAATGAAAGAGTATGTTGTTGTTGAGTTGTATGGATTGTGTGTGAAAGAAGGATGAATCATATAAAGAAGTAGAAGGGTTGAAGTGTTGATTTTGATTGCATGTATGATCTTATGAATTTCTATTTTGGATGGATGATTGAAATTTAAATTGTGTTAAATTGATGTTTTGAGTAAGTTTTGGAAGTGTTTTGATGATGTTTAAGGTATGGAAATGGATTAGGATGATTGGGGAGTCATTTGGAGGTGTTTTGGAATGAGTTTATGTTATGTTACCTATAAAACTCTCAGTCATGATCCTGACATTGAAGTCAGGATCGTGATAAAAGGTTTTTTAAGATTTCTGCTTAAAGTCACGATCGTGACATTGAAAATCACGATTGTGACATTGAAAATCATAATCGTGATAACAACTGGTTTCAGCTTTAATATGCAATCTTGTAAATGACGTTTAAAGGCCTTATTAGATGAGTTTTGGGCCATGTAATATATCGTTGGAAAGATCTTTGAGTCTAGTTTCCAATGGTTTAAGAATTATTTGATTTAAAGGTCATTTTATTTAGAAAAAGTCTTGTACAATGAGTAAATGTCCTAGAAGGAAAAATGTTTTGAGTGAAAAAGTGATTTAAAAGGGATATAATGTTACCTATAACTTGGTATATGTTGAAATCTTTTTATATTGCTAATTTTATTATTAAATTTATATGTTCAATATATAAATATATATATATTTAGGTTGGGTATTAATTGAATAATCTTAGGAATCCTTTGTGATTGCTTAACTATGTTAAGTCATAGACAGGTAATTGAAAGAAAGCAATGTGATGTGAATCTTTGTATGAATTATTTCATTTATTAAGTATGGATACTTTTTAATGTTATAGGTAGTTTGAAGGAAGATTTACAAGTACCATCAAAGGGTTTGGATAAGAAGAAGTCCATTGCAGGTTTGTGCTTTTCACTTCTTGACCCATTAAAGGTCTTGAAATGATGTTTTCCCAGTTGACTACTTGTGATAGCAAAGCAATGGGTTTATATTGTAAATAATATTATATGATCATTATTGCATACGAGCATTAAAGCATCATCTGTGCATCATGTCATGAATCATCCATACATAAAAATATATTCATGACATTACAGAGAAGTTATAAGGTGGATAAAAGAGAGGAAAGGAGATGTTACAGAAAAAGAAACGTACTGGATCATACAGTTATTAATGGATTCCTTAAAGGAATCATACAGTTACAATGGCTCTCCTCAGGGAGATAAGGTTCACAGAACCTTACAGTTATATGATATTGGCCTCCTTTGGGAGTTGAGTATCGGTATCTAAAAGGACCTAGTATGAAAAGGATTTGTGCATAATATTTCAAAATGAGATAAAATATTACAAAGAGTTGAGGGAGAGTGCACGACATAATTACATTCCCAAAAGCATACATTATCATCCACATATGGTGAAAATATAAGGATTAATAATGATGGATGTATGATATAAATATTTATACATATCATACACATATATGTATATGATGATTCTCTTATATGATAATGGATGAAGGAAAAGTTACAAAGGATTGCATATGGTATTTATTCTTATACTATTAATGTCAAATATTCAACATTGATTTCGTAAGATGTCAATTGACGTTATATGATGATGATACCTTATTTTGTGAATTTTATGTGAAAGTTGATATTGTTATATTATTATTGAATATTGAAATGTCACATACATATTATTATAGCACCACTGAGTTTTATACTCAATATTTATCATTTGATGAACGTAGGACCTAGTTCAATTGGGGAGCGATAAGAGTAGTTGATCTACAGTTGGCTAAGGTTAGGATTTTCATAAATCCATATCCTGAATGCAGTCTGGACTTTTATAATGTACTTTGAGATGTCATTTCTCATTATGTAGCATATTTCATTTCTCATTTGGCAGTATTACTTCTTATGGTGTTTTTGTAACATATACTTGTGAAATATCGCTATAACTCATCAATGTGAATATGTTAATGGTGTGTAATGATGATAAGCAGATGACATATTAAAATTCATCATAGGACCTAATGAATAGTAATTTTAAATAGTGCTTGATGAATAGTAAAGTATATAAAAATAATTTATGCATCTCTTATAGTGTAATTAATGATTTCGTTTATTAGGAGGTTATTAATTATGCTACGGGAGCATGTTATACCGGGTTAGGGTGTGACATGAATCACCAATATTTTACTGCCAAACGGAAAGGTCAAACTACCTAAAGCCTATGTAATGAAAGAATTATTACAATTATTCACTTTAAACTCAAAAGAAGCAAAGGAATTCCAAGCAAATAGTAGGTTATATAATAACTTATTTGCATTCACATCATTGGGTGTCAATTTGGACAAGAAACTAGCATCAAATAAAAATAAAGTTTACATATTTAAAACATAAGGATAAATATACCATGACTTGCCATAATTAGTATCAACAAATGAGATTCCACAATATTTTCAATTGTACTTCTATGACTCCATTAATGAGGTGCAAAATAGAATGAAGACAATGAAGAATGTAGCTTTATATGAAGAAAATATAAGTAGGCTAATGAAGATTATATAATAAAATCCTTATATTAAGGTATTCCGAAGACTTAATACTTATGAGTCCTATGATAACCTTAACATCTGGATAAAAAAAAAGAAATACAAGAATGAATCGTCAATATGAAGCTCTAACAAAAAAAGGCGTGGCAGGTATATGAGTTAAAGGTAATAACCTAAATGGAACATTGGATAGAGAAATAATTGTATAGGCTCATTCAGGACAACGATACAGAGTCAAACACTTCTATGGATGTTATGATGCATTGCAATATCCAATTATATTTCCAAGAGGAGAAAGTGGATGACATCAGGATATTAAAAAGATGTAAAATCCAAATGAGAATCAACAAAACACTACAAATGAGAATCAAAGTCTGTAAATGACAATAGAGACAACAATAGAGAATATCATTGTAAGAGAAGGATAAGGTTAGTATATTATTGCTTAAAATTAAATACATAATCTAATTCATCAAAAATTCAAAATGTTCCTTACATGAAAAAATATATGTAATTAATATGAATGATCAAATATAAGTGTAAAGGCATGGAATCCATAAAATTTATCTTATTGTAAATACATTGCTACCATTTCCAAATAAGAGAGGATGAACCATCTCTAATATTGCTTTCTGGGAGATTATTACAACAATTTGTAGTGGATATGTATATTAAATTAGAGGCAACAAGACTTGACTTTTATAGGACATAACAATTAGTAATATATGTTGAGTTATACAAAAGCATAATAGACAGTATCAAAGTAGGGTAGATAAGAGGGAAACAAGTAGGGAGGACCTAAAGACATGCGAAGAAGATACCTAGATGTAATGGCTTTAGTGCAAGCATTTGGAAAGCCTGATCTCTTTATACAATGACATGCAATCTTAAATGGGAAGAGATAGTAGAGAATATACAACTAGAAATAAAACCATTAGAAGTTTAACATTTGATCATTAGAGTTTTCAAAGCAAAGTTATAGGATCTTAAAGATCAATTATACAAAAAGAAGATATTTGGTAAGGTAGCAACACATGTGCATGTCATCGAATTTCAAAAGAGGGGTCTCCTACATGAACACATCTTGGTCATATTAAAGTTTAAAATCAAAGTAACTAGCCCAGATCATTTTAATAAATATGTTATGATAGAGATTCCAAATAAGATTAAGTATACAATATTATACATGTGTGTAACAAAACATATGCTCCATGGTCCATGTGGATAAAAAAAATCCTAAATATCCTTGCATGATTGAAGGAAGATGCAGATTTAAATATTCAAAATCATATAATAGCAAGACAATATTAGGGCATAATGGATACCCTATATATAAAAGACCTAAAAATAATCATCAAGTAACAAATTATTGATATTGTTAAAATTATGTTACATATTTTAATAAATGAAAATAATGACATTCTTATCAAATTGCAAGTGAAAAAGGAAAACAAGATATTTAATAACAAATGGGTTGTGCCTTATAATCTGTATTTGCTTACAAGATATAATTATCATATCAATATAGAGGTAATGAATTTTTTTAATGCAATAATGTATGATAATATGTTAAAAAATTTTGTATAAATGAAATATAAAAAGTAAAAGAAATAATTCATTAATCATATATGCTAAATTATAATAGGTTTGCTCTGTATTGACAATAATGAAACACTTATATATCTATAAAGGGTATGACAACATAACGGTCTAGGTTGGAGATAGATAGAATCAAATAGATGAGATATAACATTATCAAGATGCAAGATGGGTATTACCATAAGAAGTTATGTGGAGGATATTTGAGTTTAAAATGAATGATATGTATCCTACTGTCGTGAACCTACAACTCCATCTACCGAACAAGCACATAGTTGTTAGTGTATGCTTTAAAGCATCATGTTTCATTGTAATTTGATATTGAACCATTTATCAATAGAAGGCATTATTCATTATTCAGTTTACTCAATAAGTAATTAACTCAATAATGAATTCCAAGATATTGGAACAGTACAAAGGAATTCATAAAGAAGTTTATGAAATGAGATTCTTATTGTATGCAAATGTTCAATATCTAAATTATCCCTTATCAATGTATTAATAAGAATGGATATTATTGATGCGGTTAAGATCAGTACATGTTACACTTCTTTTAGGAATGATTCTCATTCATCATGATAAAAGTTGTCTAAAGTGAACATGTGGATGAGCAGTGGGAGGCTGTCTCATTGGAGGCCTTACCGGTGAGATTTCATATAAATGATTAATCTATATCTGTGAAGTATATCTCATTTATATCAGTAGTGCAAGTATCCTTAAGACTTGAGATAACAAGGTTATCTAATTATGAATCACTATATGTTGACTCCTATGTTTTATTCCTCCACAAGAGGCATTCATAACTTGGAGGTTAGATATAGTGTGAAGTAATTGAAGGTATTTGTTTATCAATAAAGGATTCACCACTCTAGATCAATTGTAGGGGTTTATCTCATTGATTCATGCAATATTCTTTATTCAGGAATCTCTGGCCAGAGTAGAATTCCTATTAATGAATGAGTTTCAGAAGGGCATTTTAGGAATAAAAATTATGGTACATGAAACATCAATTTTAAGGCATGATCTAACACACTTGATCATGCATTGAGTTGACATTAATCCATACTCAAACCTAAATGAGATAAAGGATGGTGAAAGGAGTTTATTGCATGGAATCTGATGTAGAAGGGTTGTAATCAAACTAATGACCTCTTGGCATTTGGGTAGTCATGATGTATGACTAGACACCTCTCATGATTTACATATGATGTTATTAAATGAAGTTTAATAATATATTCATATGTTGCCAACATGTCAAGAACCCAAAAGGTCGTACACTAAAAGTAAGGAAATGATAATCATGAATGGATATTGGTGAAATAATGTTTTATAGTTATTAGATAACCAGAATTTTTTATATTTATTAGAAAGAGCATAAATAGAGCTTCGATTCGATACCAATATCACTGAAATCTAATGAGTAAAACTCAAGATACAAGTGATTTAAGATGACATGTTCTACATGCATGGTATATACGGGATTTTGACGGAATTGATTGACTTAATAGTCAAAATGTGATTATTACATGACTTATTCATGTATGATGAATTAAATAGAAGTGCACATGATTGGCATATGTTTTTGGAAGGAAATTTAAGTCGATTACATACAAGTCACATGCTAGAAGCCAGTGACATGCACATGACTTGACTTATTATAACCTTAAACCTAATTAGGGTTACATATGATGTTTTAGTGAAAACAAAAGAGAGACAAAAGCAAAATTTTGGTTGCCTCCTTCCTTTTTCTGCTTTCCAGAATTTCGAAGCTCAAGAACAAGAAAAATAATTCGGTTTTGATAGAACATCAACGAGAAAACTAAATTTAATCACTATTTTTCGTCCATTCTCTTTACGTTTTGTTTTACTAGTCTCTAAATAAAACTATAATTTGATTACTGATCATTTTCTTAACTTGTGTGAATAGTTTGGAGATCCTCTATCCTTGAGGATTGAAAAGTTTGCTACAACTTTTCAAAAGGCAAAAGAAAGAAGGAGATCAACTTAACAGTAAGTTTTTCAATCTCCTTATATCTATATAATCTTCTCTGTATGTGATATTTTCTATGTATAGAATTATAAGATCCATTGTAAAATGTGAATTTAAAAAGTTTTAAATTATATCTTCCGCTGCTAATCACGTTTTAATAAACCAATAATAGTGACATTTTGGCACAACTAGAACTTGCAAAACATACTTCAATAAGATCACGTGAAAAAAATAAGGTTAACTAAATACTTTATTACATGTTCAAAAAGTGAAGAAGCAAGCATGCTATTATATAGAAAATTTCTATAGCATTATATTTGGAATGCAAAAAATTGAGTGGACAAAAAGAAAAACTAGAAATATCATCGAACGTGTAAATGCAACCAACCTGATGGAAGGAGAAAGATATTATTTAAGGATACTTTTAAATATTGTCAAGGGTTCAAAGCCATTTGATAACTTGCTTACAATAGATAGTATGCAATGTTTGACATTTAAGGAAGCTGCTATAATGAGGGGTTGCTTGAATCAGATAAGAGCACAAAAGAATGCATGATTGAGGCAGTAGTATTTAAGATGCTATTAGAGTTAAGAAGATTGTTCGTAATATTATTGATGTATTATGAGCCCATAAATATTAAAAATTTATGGGAAGATAATTTTCAATCGATGGCTAAAGATTATGTTAAAATGCATGAGAACTTGATATAAACATAAATAGCTTACAGTTTGAGTGATATTTAAAAGCACCTGATAAGCATGGGTAAGGATGTGACAAGTTATGATATACCTATAAAGGAAAGTTACTAGCTCAACCAAATGGAGATCAATAATAGAGAGATTGCAAATGAGATATCAGTACAAATACTATAAGAAGACATTGATGCAATATTAAAGCTTAATTTAGAACAATATACATATATATGATAATGAATAAACTAAACTCAAGATGCATTGGAATATTTTTTATAGATGAACTAGAAGGTACAAGGAAGACTTTCTTATATCGAGCAATATTAGTTAATCTAAGATCAAAAGGAAATATAGCTCTAGCAATAACAACTTCAAGTGTAGTAGCATCAATAATGCCAGGAGGAAGGATAACACACTCTAGATTCAACATTCCACTCAATCCAGCAGAAATAACATTATATGATATATCAAAATAGAGTGGCTTAGCAATGCTATTATGCAAAGCCAGTATGATCATATAGGATGAAGCACCAATGACCAAGAAATATGCAATGGAGATAGTTGATAGAATGTTTAGAGATATAATGAATAATAATGATCCATTTAGTGGAAAAGTGATGGTATTTGGAGGTGACTTTGGATAAGTATTGCTAGTAGTCGCCAAAGGAATAAGGCAAGAAATAATTAATGTAAGTCTGGTAATATCATATCTTTGGAATAAAATGAAAGTGCTCAAATTGACAAATAACATGCGAGCTAGATCGGACGTAATCTTTAGTGATTACTTACAAAGAGTATGGGATGGGGAAGAGCCTGTAACTCATGATGGAAATATAATCATACAAGATGAAATGGTGGAACAAGATGATAGCAAAGATTCATGTGAAATACATTGATATAAAATATGTTTTCTGATTTTATTGAGAACTTGATATTATTAGAATACATGAAAAATTGTGCAATATTAACAATGAAGAATGAATATGTGGATAAATTGAATCAAATGATGATAGATATGTTCCCGGGAGAGACTTAAGTGTATCTTAGCTATGACTATACAGTTGATGACATCAACACAATTATCAAGAAAAATTTCTAAATAACTTGCAACTAAATGAAATCTCACCATATAAACTATAGTTGAAAGTTAATTGCCCAATAATACTTTTAAAGAATTTAGATACATTGAATAAATTGTGCAATGAAACTTTAATGGTATGTAGAAGATTTGAAAAAATGTCATACATGTTGAAATAACAGTTGAGCAACATGCTAATAGACAAATGTTACTACCAAAAATACCACTGAATCCACCAAGAATGAAAGATATATGTTCCAATTCAAAAGGAAGCAATTTTCAGTGCGATTATGTTTTGCAATAACTATAAACAAGGTACAGGGACAAATAATACCAAATGTAAGAACATACTTGTCAGAAGATATTTTTTCACATGGACAACTATATGTTGTATTATCAAGAAGGCTTTCAAGCTCAATCACAAAGGTATTAGTAAAAAAAGGATAATCTAAAAAAGAAGGAATCAACATATACAAAAAATGTAATCTACAAAGAGGTATTGTTATCAAAATAGATAAATAAATATTTGCTCTCATTTTTTTATAAATGAATGGATGAAAATATTATATAAATAATATTTTAAATAAGTACATAATGCTTAAATATCAAATAGTAATTTACAATTATATAAAATATTATAATGGTAAAAAATTTGAAAAAATAAAATATAAAATTATTAGAAATGATGGGTCAAAAAATCATGCTAATATGCAACACAAGTTATGAAACTTTAGTAATTATAAATTGAGGCAACTCTAGTAATTATCACATTGTTTAACTATACAACCTCATTCTTATAAAGTCTCAAGATTCCTCTGCTTCATATGTGGAATTAATTCATTCATGTTCTCTATTACTTAAATGTCTATTAAGAGTCATTCCTTGTTCATGCTATTTATAATATTGATGAATCACTCTTTATCCTCTTCAGTTTTGATATCCACAAGTTTGTTATTAAAGCTAAAAGATTTACATGATAAGTTACATAAAAAAACTTATCACAAAAATATTAATCAAGATAAAAAATAAAGAATTTGTCACAAAAATATTAATGAAATTAGAATTTATTCCAAATAATTATCAAAAGATAGTTACTTTTTTTACCATTTATCATAAAAAATTTATCAAAAATAAGTATGAAAAATCTTGAAACACTAATAAAAAGTATTATTTTACTTAATAGATAAATATCTAATCATTAAGGAAGGTATGTTTTTTTATAATCTTTATTTCCTATTTATCTTTATCTTTGGTATTAATTTTTAATTTTTAATTTCATTTCTTATATGAATATGAATGCGAAAGAAAGAGCGAAAGGATCTCATGCATAAAAAATTCCAAATATTTGAAGAAAACCTTTTTTTTTTTTAATAGACAATATTATATAAGTAGCAGAAAACCATCTTTAAAAATCAACTCCTCCAACTGGAAGGGAATATTTGCAAGCCAGTTGACCACTTTGTTGCATTGTCTCTTAATGTGGTAGAGGCAAAAAGAGGGTTTTATCATACACACTCTTAATAGCATATGCCCCACATGCACACTCTTAATAGCATTGAAACATATTATGCAAATAATAGAATTCATAACATTCTTATAATACAAATTTTGAAAGTTTGGAAGATAATTATGAGTTGCCTTCTGGAGGAATTGCTTTATCTTTGGTTGAACACAAAGCTTCCATAGCCTCTGCCAGAATATATCATGATATGATGATGATGTTGTAATAATATTATGAGAAAAGATAAAATTATGTCTCACCATCTGAATTTTATAAACTAATCTCATCATAAGGATGCCTTGCTTCTCAAAATGCCATAAAAACCTATCTTACAAGTGCAAAGAACCAATCAATATCTAGTTTCCACTCTTTCATCTAAGGATTGATTATATCATAAACCCAATATAAAAGATAGTTCATTGGTCTTTGTCACATAAGCTTGAAGGGAGGTAAATCTAACACCCATGGATCTTACCACAAGCCTATATGGGAACCATTATTCACCTTCCCTCTACTCCTACTACAAGAAAAATCTTAGATTGTGATGGACTTAACGATGAAAAAAATTAAATCGTAAAATGGAAATAGAGATGAATGGAAGACGGAAAGGGGGCGGGTAATAGTAATTGTGATGGCTTCAATGTCCGTTGGTGGGTAAACTCGAAGATGGAATAGGTGACGGATCTATCGTTATATGGAGATGACATTTACTAGTCCTTAAATCTGTCGCAATTTGGAGATAAATTTGACTCCCATCTCTATATCCGTATCTATTGGGAGATACATTTGTTTTAGTCACGAATTCTGCCATGATTTAAAGATGGAATTGAGTTCCATCTCTAATTCTATCACCACTATTATTTTAATTAATTTATGAAATAATTAATAATATAAAAAATATATAATTAAATTTTTAAAATATTTTATATAGAAAGAATTGTAGAAATTAAAAGGAATTTATTTGAAAAATAAATAATTTTTAATATTATATTTTTTAAAAAATATGAAAATAATTGAATATAAAGTATAATATTACTTAAAAAAAAGTAATTTATTGGTAATTAATTTTGGAAATGGTATGGTAAAATTAATTAAACATTAAAATTTACATAAATAAGATATTAGAAAATAGGGAATGAAAAATAAATTATTATATATCATGAAAAAGTGAAAATTGTCAAATTAAATATTATGTATATATAAGTATCATAAATAAATAGAAAATATGCATTATTTTTCAATTGAATCAATCTTTTTATATTATAATAATTTAATAAAGTATTTAAAAGAATTAAATAAATAATACGTATTTAGGAGAACCCATCATCTCAACCATCTTCAAAATACCTAAAACATCCCTTCTAAGCCCACCTTACTGAAAAAGACATTGCCCTGAAGCTTCCCTATATAAAGAAAGAATATTAAGGAAGTTTTTGGCTTCTCTAGTTGTAGTCCTTCTTGACAATAAGGTATCATCAATAAAGAAAATATTGGTAATTATGAAAGCATGACTATTGATTTTAAGACCTATAATAATATAGTCACTCATCACTAAACAAATAAGCATTGATAACATATTCGTGACAAACAAAAACAAGTAGGGAGAAAGGAGGTCACCTTGCCTCAAACCTCTGCTACTATAAAAACTCATTCCATAACCCAGTGGACATGAAATCCATCTCAATCAATAATTTACGTGGAAAATTCCAACTTATAATCTCATATGTCAAGCTTAATTGGTATGTGATGAGAAAAAGAACTAAATAACAATTTCAAAAAGCATTTTCCATGTTTTCAGAATTTTTAAAAAATAAAGCCCTTTAAATTGTTGTACAACTTTGAGGGCATAAAACATTGATTGAGAAGAAAGAATTAACCAAACGCTGCGTCGTTGATCTCAAAACAAATTCTAATTTCATAATAATTATAATATTACAATTATTTAGTCAATTTTACATGCCAGAATTCTTAAAAATTAAATAAAAATAGGAATCCCAAGATGCCATAATTATGCCTTCCCAAAGTAAGCCCTAATTCTCTAATTTACTGGCTACTATTGCCGTCACCGCCCTTTCTTCCTCCGCTTCCTAATTAAATTTTTGACATCAATTTCTTTCATTCAATAACCCAAAACCAGTTTGGTCATTTCTTCAAATTCAGCAGGTAATTTACTCTCGATTTCGTAGGCAAAATTTCTCTTAACATCATTAATTCAATAATTAGCTACGAAGTTTTTGATGATGATCGAAAGGTTAGAAACATATAGCAACAATTAATGGGTGTTGATTTCGATTATACCCGAAAATACTGGCAACAAATAATAGGTGATTTTGATGATGCCTGAAAAGCTTGAAACTTGGTTCAGTTGTTAGCTAAATACTTTTGACAAGGGATAATGGGCGACCTTGATGATGCCCAAAAAGTTAGAAACATATGCATATTAGCTCATGTTGATCATGGCAAGACAACACTTGCTGATCACCTGATAGCTGCCACTGGTGGTGGTTTACTCCACCCGAAATTGGCTGGCAAGCTTAGGTTTATGGATTATCTTGATGAGGAACAGAGACGTGCTATAACTATGAAGAGTTCTTCGATCGCTCTTTGTTATAAAGATTATTCGATTAACTTGATAGATTCTCCTGGCCATATGGATTTTTGTAGTGAGGTTTCTACTGCTGCTAGATTAAGCGACGGGGCTTTAGTTTTAGTTGATGCTGTTGAGGGTGTTCATATTCAGACACATGCTGTTTTGAGGCAATCTTGGATTGAAAAGCTTATTCCTTGTTTAGTTCTTAATAAGATTGATAGGTTGATTTGTGAGTTGAAGTTAAGTCCTATGGAAGCCTATAACCGTCTTTTGAGGATTGTTCATGAGGTGAATGGCATTATGAGTGCTTACAAGTCTGAGAAATATTTGTCTGATGTTGATTCCATACTTGCTGGGGGGACATCTGATGTGTTGGGCGATGATGATAATTTTGATTTAATAGAGGATGATGAGGAGGATACATTTCAACCACAGAAAGGGAATGTGGCGTTTGTTTGTGCATTGGATGGATGGGGCTTTAGTATTAGCGAGTTTGCTGAATTTTATGCGTCAAAGCTTGGAGCTAGTTCAGCTGCATTGCAGAAGGCATTATGGGGTCCAAGGTATTTCAATCCTAAGACTAAGATGATTGTGGGAAAGAAAGGAGTGGAAGGAGGAAGCAAGACTCGGCCTATGTTTGTGCAGTTTGTGCTTGAGCCGTTGTGGCAGGTTTATCAGTCAGCCTTGGAGCATGATGGAAATAAAGGTTTACTGGAGAAAGTTATCAAGTCATTTAATTTGAGCGTGCCTCCTCGTGAGCTTCAGCATAAGGATCCAAAGGTTGTGCTTCAAGCTGTCCTGAGCCGCTGGCTTCCTTTGTCTGATTCAGTTCTATCTATGGTGGTGAAGTGCATGCCAGATCCTATAGTTGCCCAGTCTTTTCGTATTTCGCGTCTACTACCCAAGAGAGAGGTCTTGAATGATTTTGCTGATCTCAGTGTACTCACTGAGGCAGATCTTGTGAGAAAGTCGGTACAGAATTGTGATTCTAGCCCTGAAGCAGCTTCTGTTGCTTTTGTATCCAAGATGTTTGCTATACGAGCAAAATTGCTTCCTCAAAGGGGTCCAAATGGGGAGAGCTTGAATAATAACTATGATGAGTATGGAACTGGTGAATCAGATGAATGCTTTCTTGCATTTGCAAGGATTTTTAGTGGGGTTCTTTATTCTGGACAAAGAGTTTTTGTCCTTTCAGCTTTATATGATCCATTGAGGGGAGACTCGGTGCAGAAGCACATGCAGGAAGCTGAGTTGCAGTCCTTGTATCTCATGATGGGTCAAGGCTTGAAACCAGTAGCCTCTGCAAAGGCAGGGAATGTTGTGGCTATCCGAGGCCTTGGCCAACATATTTTAAAAAGTGCAACTCTTTCATCCACTAGAAATTGTTGGCCGTTCACCAGCATGACTTTCCAGGTTGCTCCAACTTTAAGAGTTGCCATTGAGCCATCTGATCCAGCAGATATGACTGCTCTAATGAAAGGTCTGAGACTTCTGAATCGTGCAGATCCATTTGTAGAGGTCACTGTTTCTTCTAGAGGCGAGCATGTGCTTGCTGCTGCAGGTGAGGTTCACTTAGAAAGATGTGTCAAGGATTTGAAAGAAAGATTTGCAAACGTGAGTCTGGAAGTCTCACCACCTCTGGTGTCTTATAAGGAGACCATTGAGGGTGACATACGCAATGCTTTTGATAATCTGAAATCATTGAGTAAAACCTCTGACTATGTGGAGAAGATGACACCAAATGGAAGGTGTACAATTCGTGTGCAAGTATTGAAACTTCCACATGTACTAACCAAAGTGCTCGATGATATTGCCAGTACTCTAGGGGATATTATTAGTGGGAAGCTTGGGGGTTTGAATAGAGGCATGGAAGCACATGGAACAAGTATTGTGCAAGAAGAGAATCCAATCGAAGAACTCAGAAAACGCATAATGGATGCTGTGGAGAGTGAAGTTTTGTCATGGAGTGAAAATGACAAGGATCGGGCTGAGAAATACAAATTCAAGTGGCAAAAATTTCTCAAGAGGATCTGGGCTCTTGGTCCAAGACAGGTTGGTCCTAACATCCTCTTCACTCCAGATTTAAAGAGCAAGAGCAATGAGTCATCTGTTCTTATCAGAGGTTCTCCTCATGTATCTGAAAAGTTGGGTTTAGTAGATAATCCCAGTAATTGTGATGCAACATCCAATGCAATGTCTGATGAAACTCGGGCGTTATGCTTGGAAGCAGAGAGTCTGCAGAACAGTATAATGTCTGGATTTCAGCTTGCAACAGCAGCCGGACCATTATGTGATGAACCAATGTGGGGAGTGGCTTTTGTGGCTGAGGCTTATGTATCTCCTGTGGCTGAGCCAGCTGATGAATCTGAATCTAACCAGCATTCTGGGCAGTATGGTATGTTCACAGGGCAGGTTATTGCAGCTGTCAAGGATGCATGTAGAGCAGCTGTACTTCAGAACAAACCACGGCTTGTCGAAGCTATGTATTTTTGTGAGTTGAACACACCAACCGAACATTTGGGCTCTATGTATGCTGTGCTTAATCGTAGACGAGCTCGTGTCTTGAAGGAGGAAATGCAGGAAGGATCTCCACTTTTCACAGTTCATGCATACGTCCCGGTTTCTGAGAGTTTTGGTTTTGCTGATGAGCTTAGAAGATGGACTTCAGGTGCTGCAAGTGCTCTTCTTGTTCTTAGCCATTGGGAATCACTTTCCGAGGATCCTTTCTTTGTCCCAAAAACAGAAGAGGAAATCGAAGAGTTTGGTGATGGTTCCAGCGTTCTGCCTAATACAGCAAGAAAGCTTATCGACACTGTAAGGCGGAGGAAGGGCCTTCCTGTGGTTGAAAAGGTAGTTCAGCATGCTACTAAACAGAGGACATTGGCTCGTAAAGTGTAGAATTTGTTGTTTCATTATACTTGTTGGCTCATAAAGTGTAGAGCTATATACCTCTCAATACAAGATCTATGATATCTATGAAGAAAAGTTGAAAACTTGTATTCTATCAATTTCCATGTGATTTTGCGTTGTAGCGGACGATGATACTTTTGAATTGATAATGCTCCAGCCATTACAGATGTGTCATCGGAAGCAAATATATGATAAAATGAGTTAAGGTGTCTGATATCTGTTCTGTTGATTCCATGGGAATGTGTAAGCAGAGTGTGCATAATTTGGTTTAAACCCATAAAATGATTGCAATTCGGGACAGTTTTTGTGAATTTGATTCAGTTTTGATTTTCAATTCCATTAAAATCGATACTATCCGTTCGATTTCAGCTTTCTAGATTGAAATTTCAGCAAAATCAAATATATATCCCCTCTCCCAGATTCTTTCTTTCCTTTTTAATTGTTACAATTACAACTTATAATTCATTTATCATTTTGACAATACTAATAAAGAAAATCTATAATTAAAATATAACGAAAATAATACATTTAAACTCTAAGAATATAAAATAAATATAAGAATTCAATTTCATATAAATACTAATATTTACTTGAATTATTTAAATATATATTATATGAATTTAGTTTTAGTTATAATTAAAATAAAATAAAATATAATAATATTTATTTGATTCTGAAAAACATTTTCTTTTTCATTAAAAAAATATGATTAATGATAAGTCAAATGTATTTATTATATTTTTTTATTGTATATTTGATAGGTAAGAAGAATTAATTAAAATATTTTAATGATATGTAAAAGTAATTAATGAAAATAAATTATATTTTATTTTCTATTAAATTTATGAATGAAAGAAGAATATGTATTTAAATTAACATATAACTTGTATATATGCTCAAATTACATTTATTTAATTTTTTAATTATATATTAAAATATAATTAATTGGTAATAATATAAATATAAAAAGATCATAAATATAATATAAAATATAATATAATTAAATAATTTTAATTAGAATAAAATATTGTAAAATTAATATAGGGATAATTAAAGGAATAACAGACTTTAAATTTACCTTTATAAAATCATCAGTTAACTTTTCTTTCTTTTAATTTTTAACACTTTTATTACATATTAGAATTTCATAACGTGCATTGTATGTTAGTATAATTTTTTTGACCCGTCATTTGTAATAATTTTATATTTTATGTTCAAATTTTTTATCGCTATAATATTTTATATAATTTTAAATTAATATTTCATATTTAAGCATTATATACTTATTTAAAATGTTATTTATATAATGTTTTCATCCATTCATTTATAAAAAAATGAGAGCAAATATTTATTTATCTATTGATAGCAAGATCTCTTTGTAGACTACTATCACATCCTCACTTTTGGCACACACTGTTAGTATATACGTATGATGTGTTATGATTTGTACGTGTTGAATTTGGATGATGATGTGGATTTAAATGTTTGAATTATGAATTTATATGAATTATACATGTTATGATAAATAAATGATATGCCTTATGATATATGATTTTATGGAAAAATGATTAGAAATTTTCGAGACCAATGAAAAATGATCCATCGTACTATACGATACGATAATAATAAAACGTATCGTCGAAAGGATGATTTAAAAACTTGAAGTCGATAATAATTCAAGAGATATGATATTGATAATAATTGACAAGAATAAAATATCGAGTACGCTTAAAATAATTAAGCGTCATTAATCAAGATAAATAACGGGTCGTATAATTAATCGATCGTGTAATCGATCGTATAAAAATAAGATACATAAATTATTCCATACGTATATGAATTATACGTATAAACATTCAAGAATTAATATGAAGTCTAAACATATTAATTAAGAACATAATTTCATAATATCGTATAATTAAGTATGAGTACAAATAATTTATATGAATAGAATATATATGTATATACGAGTATATATACGATATGAAATAATTAAATGCATATGAATGCATAATTGAATTATGAATTATTAATAATATATATAATTAATAATTATGTATAATTATGGATATTATAATAAATACATACATATAAATTGCATACGTATAATACGAATGAAAATACCATTTGGTATTCATAGAAAATACTTAATTAGTATAATTTATGGATAATAAAGATATTATTATTATATTTGGAGTGGATTGATGATGTAGGATATTGAGGGATAAAATTTAATGAAAAAGGAAATGAATTATGTGGATATTTGGATTATTTTATTA
>CANYBF010817030.1:0-17709 GCA_948192965.1 Dalechampia spathulata
ATTTATTTTCTGCTTTTATGCTTTCCTTTATGCTTTTATTTACTGCCTTATTTATGCTTTCATAACATGTGTATGTTCCTTTGTATGCCCTATGCCATGAAAAACATTCTAATGTAACTTGAACCTTAAGTGTATGCTAGGAACTTTCATTAAACTCAAACAAGAGCATATTAAGATGGAATACAAATAGATTTGAAAATCCCAAACCCATACTCTGAAGAAACAAAGGTCGTTTTCAACTCTGGAAAACCTAAGTTTTATTTCCTATTTTTCAAAGTTAATTCAATTGGATTAATAGAAACAAACTAGGTGGCGACTCCACACTCTGCTTTTTCTCAAAAGGTAAAACCTGAAAAGCCGGAAAAGGAACCGAAGCTCACAATATCATTCATTTATTAACTTATTAAATATTTTAATAGCACTTAATATATTTACTTCAATTATCATTTAAGTCCTTAGTATAAATCTTAAATAAAAATCATTTCGTTATACTTCTCTTTTTCAAAGCTTCACTTCTATCAATAGATTAAATTCTTAAGTAACCATATCATACCACTAATTAACCAATTCATTAAACTTCTTATTAACATTTATCATACTTAATAATCTTTTTAATTCTCAATTATAATTTATCATAAGTTTCATAGCATAGTTTATGTCATAATTCATTATATCCTCTAATTTAATCAACATACTTTGACCTTAACCAAACAGTTTATACTATTTATTTATGACTTCATTAAATCTTCTAAATACACTTATATGCTTATTTTAATAATCATTTTAAGTTCACCAAAATGTTAAGGTTGCATGCTTCCATTTTAGTTCCATTTATTCTCTTAAAATCATGTCTTGTGTCCAATTTATTTAACTATACCATATGCTCATATATACATATTTTTAGAAAACTTCCATTGAAACTCCAATTCAAAGTTAAATACTTAAATCATACTTAACAAAATAAATTTTCCATAGCTTTTAATTCATAAATACTTAAAATGAAGATTTAGCCTTAAATAATCAAATATACTTATCTTATCACTTAAATTAAATCATCTTCTTAACTATTAACCTTTTATTTTGAATAAATCTCTTAAAATTATATTTTAAACTTACCAACCATTAGAAATGTCCATTTGAATAATTCAACCAAGAAGAAAATAGCAAGATACACACACCTACATAATCACTAATCACTTTATTTCATGCTTTTTACATTTCTAAGCCTTTTAACCTTCAAATCATCAACAAAATCAAAAAAAAAATTTCAAAAAATTTTCCCATACCATAAATCACACACAAAATGCACAAATCTAATAGATCTACTACTAATTCATACTCACCGAGGCTCACCTTTAGTCAAACAATCAAAAATCCAAACGTAAATGAAATCTCCACTTGTTTAGCTCATAGATCTATATAGATCTTCTCACTTCCACTTCCTTAAGCTTGACCTCCACCTAAATCAAGCATGCATGTACCTTAGAGAGTGAGATCAAACATAAAACAAAGTTATTCATCAAGGAATGGTTTCGGTTTGCTAGAAAAACTCATAGATCTTAATGGTTATCAACTTACACTTGAAGAACATACAAGAAGTGTTTTAGTCACTTCTTTCAAAGATGAAAAGGAGAATAATCTTATGCCCAAATTGAAGAAAACATGCAAAGCTAGCTTGAAACATGAAGATTTAAATCAAAAATGAAGAAAGAAGCTTGCGGTTTTGTAGCTTGATGAAGAAAAGCATGCGTACCCTTTAAAAAACAAGAAGAAATGGAAGCATCTTGACCTAATCTTGTTCCAAACGTATGGACTTAGTAATATATATGAAGTTTAGAAGAAAAATAAAGATAGAATGAAGTTTAGTTTCAGTTTCTTTGAAGAGAAAAGGAAGAATGTAAGAACAAAGACAAGAAAAGAAAGAAAAGAAGATGAAATGAGTGGTGGAAGGATAATGGATTCATTCATGAAGAGATAAGGTAGAGAAATAAGTGGTTTAAAGTATGTAAGAAAGTAAATTTCATATGGATAAGGGTAAGGTAAGTTAGGGCAATCCTAAGATAGCAATATACACTTTAATTAATGGATTATAGCCCTATTTACATACCTATATGTGTAAGTATATGTATTCTATTTAAATTCCACCAATCAAATCCTTATCTTATGTATTTTATACTATTCTTTATACATCCATAACATAATTATACTTAAAATAATATCCCCCATCTTTTCCCACTATCTCCACATACTGATATTTTATTTCTCTCTCCATCCACTAACACAACTTCATACACCACTAACACATTTACCAATCCCACTTTCAATATAATATATTAACTTAAAACTCTACCAACACATTTTCCTATCCTACTTTCATTATAATATACTAATTTAACATCCCATTATCTTATTTATTTATTTACTTACATATTCAATATTTAATCCTGTCACACCCGCATGTGAGACCCTGGTAGTTTGGTCCTTATGTATGTGTATGTATATGTATATGCTTATGTATTTATTTGTTTATATGTTAGATGATTTAAATGTGATATTGCTCCCTAATTGTAAATGTTTTTGTGAATGCATGCGTATAAATAATGATGATGTTGAGTGTAATGATTGAGTGGTGTGATATTGTATCTTTAGATGTTTGTATTGCATTAATAGGACGGGATGAGAGGGTGTTGCCACCTTATTGAGGTACCTCTATAGTATAAGGGGCAAACATTAAGTTTAGCATGTTGTGAGTGAGGTTTTAGAAGTGTTTGTGCTTGTATCGTGAGCAGGATAGGTTAGGAATGAACTTAGGAATAGAGGAAGAAGGAGGACTAAGAGTGATACGGGTGTATGGGTCACCGTATGGGTGTACCAAAGCAGAGGAATTGAGGGAGTTAAGCTCCTGAAGACCGTACGGGCGTACCTGAGGGTGGTCTGGCCATACACGTACTTGCAGGAAATTGGGTTATCAGGTGAGTTATGGACATATGGGCGTACCAAATGTGGTACGGGTATATCGTCCCTTGCAAGAAAATGTGCTTGTCAAGGATTTTAGTTCGGTACGGGCGTACCATGACCCATACGGCCGTACACGACTTAAGTTTGATGGGTCAAAGGATAAATATTAAGTCTTTTCTTTAGTTTTCTACCACCTTCTTCTTTCTTAAACCCTTCCAAACATTAAAGTTAGTGTTCCTAAGCCTGGGAAGAGTGCTAGAGCTTGAAATTGACAATAACAGATGATTCTAACGGGATTGTACTAGAAGTCTTCCTACTATAGGTTTGTGATAAGAGTGTTGCTTGTGTTAGTTTGTGCTAGTTCATGCTTAGTAGGTAGTTTGGCTTGGTTCTTTGGCCTAAGACCTAAGGAAGGCCTAAAGGTGATGCTTATGTTGATGTATTCTTGTTATAATGTTTTCTATTACTTTTTATTATGGGATGAATCTATGAAATGAACCATACGTGCATATATAGATGTTCATGGCATGCATGGTGATGAAGGTAGGAAATATAAGAGGAAAAAGTATGAGAGTGATGAGAGTAGAGCTAAGCTTTAGGCATACTGGGTCAAATAATGATGGGATTCCTAATGGAATCATTTAGACTATTGCCCTCCCAAAAGGGAGATGAGTCTCGAGACCTACAGTAGGAAATGGGTGTAGAGCATCACATGTTTATATGCCCTCCTTTGGGAGATGAGTACCGGTACCTACAGGGACCCAGTATGTGTGAAAGGAATGTGAACAATCATAAGAAAACAAGAGTGAATGAATGGAATGAGAATGAGAATGAGGAAGATTGTAAGGCACAGTTGCATCCGCATTGCATGTAGTGATAGATTGCAATGTTTAATACATGATGTTTATAATGGTTTGTTATGTGATGAATTATGTTTGTGTGTTGCCTATGTTTGCCTAGTACCACTGAGTTTTATACTCAGCGTTTATCATTTGATGAACATAGGTACCGAGCCTTTTGGAGAGCGGTCTGAGAAGTGATAGAGGTTGTCAGTAGAGAAGGCTATTCTCAAGGTATGTATATAATATAATAAAGTTGCTTGTAGATATGAATTGTATGAATGAATGATCGTTTATTCAAGGTATGACATGTACAATGTATGAACGCCACGCTGTTACTTCCTTCCACTACTTAATATAGGGACGAGTACCCATACAAATCTTATTAGATCATAGAGACGATGCATCCCTTATGGTGTGAGTAGTGGTTTTCTTTGAGGAGGATCGATACTCATGCTACAGGAGCATGTCACTCTAAGTATAGGCTGGGTGTGACATGTTTAAGTGGTATCAAAGCTATGGTTTAGCTCGCCATGTCATGTGTCTATTTGTTAGGACTACTGCCAATGATTAACAAGCTACACATGGGGAGTTGTCAGTCCTTACCACTACTGACTGTTATAAGTTATGTTATTGTATTACAGATTAGATTCTATGACCGATCAGGCTATCATAGTGGGTGAGGAAGGAGGGGATAACTTTAATCCTTAGTAGAGCATATCAGGTACAAAGGACAGAGTTAAGAGACAGCCAAGACAGGAGGAACTGGGGGACCCAGTGAGAGGGTACCTTGGGTTGACAGAGCTGATGCTTTAACAGTTGATCTAATAGTAACTCAGTTTGCCTAATTCCTCCAGTATTTACGGACACAGGGTCAACCTTTACCTGTTACTCCAGCGCCACCCCCGCCAGAACCAAGAGGGGAGTATAAGTTAGATTTTTTGAAGTTGAGGCCATATGGGGCTACCGATTTTATTGGAACAATGGATCCGTATGAGGCAGAGATGTGGTTAGAGAAAACACAGAGGATTCTACGGCAGTTAAAGTATCTGAAAGCAGCAAAGTTGGAATATACCATCTCTCTATTACAGGATGATGCATATGAATGGTGGAAGACCATCCCGTATAGCATGGTAGATCCTCCAGTATTGATATGGGATAACTTTCAGAGGGAATTGTATCAAAAATATGTGCCTACAGTATATACTGATCAGAAGCTGAATGAGTTCCTTAACTTGAGACAGGGGGACATATCGGTTACCGATTATGAGAGGGAGTTCACCCGATTAGCCTATTATGCCACCAACATTCTGACTTCGGGTCATGAGAGATGTAAGAGATTCAAATAGGTTTTGAATTTCTAGATCTGAGCACTGGTTTAGGGTTTTAACTACACAGATTTCTTGACCTTAGTTTTATTTGATCCCAGATCTTTGCAATCTTACATTAATGTGGGATTTGCTTGATTACTTAATATGCCATATGAGGGGTTAGGCTATGAGATAACAGTATCGAGTCCTTTAGGAAGGGATGTGGTAGTTGATAGGGTGTATAGACAGTGTCCTTTGTGTATGCATGACTTGTGTTTCCTGTCGGATTTGGTAGAGATGTCGTTTCGTGAGTATGACAGTATTTTGGGTATAGATTGGCTGGCTAAGTATAGATCAATGATGGATTTCCGTTAGAAGATAGTGACTCTGTAACATCCAGAGCAGGGCATGGTAGTGATCCGAGGTAATATGTCATCAATAACTACTAGAGTGATTTCGGCTGTGGCAGCTTAGAGACTATTAGTACAGGGTTGCAACACAATACTGGCATATGTAACAGATGTGAGACAAAGGGAAATACAGTTAGTCGATATTCTGATGATATGTGATTTTCTGGTTGTATTTCCAGAGGAATTACCAGAGTTACCACCATAAAGAGAGGTGGAATTCGAGATAGAGGTATTACCGGGTATTGAGCCGATCTCTATGACACCGTACTGTATGGCTTCACTGGAATGGAAAGAATTGAAGATATAGTTGTAAGAATTACTCGATAAGGGATTCATTAGACCGAGTGTATCACCGTGGGGCGCACCGGTATTGGTTGTAAAGAAGAAAGATGGGATAATGAGAATGTGTATCGACTATAGGCAACTGAACAAGGTGATAATCAAGAATAGGTACCCTTTGCCACGTATCGATGACCTGTTTGATTAGTTGAAAGATGCCGTAATATTTTCCAAGATTGACTTAAGATCGGGATACCACTAACTTCGGGTCAAAGAAGGGAGCATAACGAAAATAGCTTTTCGAACTCGCTATGGTCACTATGAGTTCTTGGTGATTCCATTTGAGTTGACGTATGCACCGGTAGCTTTTATGGTATTGATGAACATGACTTTCATAGATTACTTGGATCAATTCATGGTCATGTTCATTGATGACATCCTGGTGTATTCAAAGACTCGGGATGATCATGAAAAGCACTTGAGGTTAGTGTTGCAACGCTTACTGGAGAAACAGTTATACGAAAAACTGTCCAAGTGTGAGTTTTAGCTAGAACAAGTGTCATTTCTGGGACATGTGATTTCAGCCAAGGGAATCAAAGTAAATCCAAGTAAGGTAGAAGCTGTACTTGATTGGCCGACGCCAAGGAATGTTAGTGAGGTTCATAATTTTCTAGGATTAGCTGGGTATTATAGACGGTTTATGAAGGGCTTTTTTATGATTTCACTGCCGTTGACGACTCTTCTGTGAAAAATTGTTCCTTTCCTTTGGTCGAACGAATGTCAAAAGAGTTTTGAGCAATTGAAGGCATGTTTGACTCAAGCTTTGGTTTTGACTTTACCTGCGGCTGGGAAAGACTTTGTAGTATACAGTGATGCTTTGCTCAATGGACTAGGGTGTGTTCTCATACAAGAGGGGAAAGTGATCGTGTATGCTTTAAGATAATTGAAGCCGCATGAGAAGAATTACCCGACTCATGATTTAGAGCTAGCCGCCATAGTTTTACGTTGAAAATTTGGCAACATTATTTGTATGGGGAGTTGTGCTATATGTATACTGATCATAAGAGTTTGAAATACTTGGGCACACAGAAGGACTTGAACTTGAGGCAACGACGTTGGCTCGAGTTAATAAAGGATTATGATTGTGTTATCAACTACCATCCAAGGAAGGCTAATTTAATAGCCGACGAATTAAGCTACAAACTGTTTGCTGGATTAAGACAGTTACCGTTGATACTAGTTCAAGAAATACGACAGTTAAATGCTTCCTTAGTGATGCAACCTGATAGTATCGTGGCCCAGTTACAGTTGTGAGTGAAGTCAGTACTAACTGAGCATATTCAAAGAAGTGCAGTGAATGATAAGGAGTATCAGAAGCAGATATAGAAAGTTCAAATGGGTAAGATTGCACTTTTTACGATAGATGGTGATGGTAACCTGAGACACGGGGACAGACTGTACATTCCTGTAGATGAAAAGATTAAGAAGCTGATTTTAGAGAAAGCTCATAGTTCCACGTACTCATATCATCCAGGCAGTATGAAAATGTATCAGGATTTGAAACAGCACTACTCGTGGATTGGTATGAGAACTGATATCACTAAATATGTGGTTAAGTTTCTAGTATGTCAGTGGATTAAAGCAGAACATCAAGTACCAGCAGGGTTACTTAGTCCTTTATCGGTACCAGAATGGAAATAAGATCAGATTACTATGGATTTTGTTACCGGACTACCGATGATGCAAGGTAAGCATGATGCAGTATGGGTCATTGTTGACAGATTGACAAAGGCAGCTCACTTCCTACTTGTACGTATGGACTATAGCTTAAAGAAGTTGGTGAGTTTTTACATAGATGAGATTGTTTGCTTACACGAAATTCCATCCTCTTTAGCATCTGACAGAGATTCATGGTTTATATCACAGTTTTGGGGTACTTTTCAGAGAGCTTTGGGTACCATAGTACAGTTTAGTACCGCATTTCATCCTCAGACCGATGGCTAGTCAGAGAGAGCGATACAGATTTTAGAGGATATGTTCCGTGCTTATGTTATGGAATGGGAAGGTAGTTGGGATCACTACTTACCATTGATTGAATTCACTTACAACAATAGCTATCAGTCCAGTATTCAGATGGCTCCTTACGAGGCATTATACGGTTGGTGATATAGAACATCTTTAGTGGGATGAGGTTGGTGAACGATGGCTAATTGGTCCCAAACTAGTTCAGCAAGTAGAAGAACAAGTGTAGTTGATTAGAGCTAGATTGAAGGCAGCATCAGATAGGTATAAGTCCTATGCAGATTTTAAAAGATGGGATATAGAGTATGAGGTCAGAGATAAGGTTTTTCTCAAGGTGTCTTCGTGGAAGAAGATTTTGAGGTTCGATCAGAAGGGAAAATTGAGTCCTCGTTTCATTTGACCTTATGAGATCTTAGAGAAAGTGGGACTGTTAGCTTATAAATTGGCTTTATTGCCAGAGTTGGATCAGATCCATAATGTATTTCATGTTTCGATGCTAAGACAGTATAGGTCAGATCCTTCTCATGTTATTTCGATTGAATCTATAGAGGTCTAGCAATATTTGTCTTATAATGAAGAGCTAATATAGATAATGGCCCACGAGATGAGCAGTTGTGAAATAAACAGATTCCTTTAGTCAACGTCTTATGGAACCATACCACAGGACAGGAGGCCACGTGGGAGAGAGAGTCTGTCATGAGAGAATAATATCCCCATTTATTCCTTAGTAAGTTAAGTTAGAATTTCAGGAACAAAATTTCTTTTTAGAAGAGGAGAGTTGTCACACCCGCATATGAGACCCTGGTAGTTTGGTCCTTATGTATGCGTATGTATATATATATGCTTATGTATTTACGTGTTTATATGTTAGATGATTGAAATATGATGTTGCTCCCTAATTATAAATGTTTTTATGAATGCATGCATATAAATAATGATGATGTTGAGTGTAATGATTGAGTGGTGTGATATTGTATCTTTAGATGTTTGTATTGCATTAATAGGACGGGATGAGAGGGTGTTACCGCCTTATTGAGGTACCTCTATAGTATAAGGGGCAAACACTAAGTTTAACATGTTGTGAGTGAGGTTTTAGAAGTGTTTGTGCTTGTATCGTGAGCAGGATAGGTTGGGAATGAACTTAGGAATAGAGGAAGAAGGAGGATTAAGAGTGATACGGGCATATGGGTCACCGTACAGGTGTACCAAAGCAGGGGAATTGAGGGAGTTAAGCTCCTGAAGACCGTACGGGCGTACCTGAGGGTGGTCTGGCCGTATGCGTACTTGCAGGAAATTGGGTTATCAGGTGAGTTGTGGACGTATGGGCGTACAAAATGTGGTACGGGTATATCATCCCTTACAAGAAAATGTGCTTGTCAAGGATTTTAGTTTGGTACGGGCGTACCATGACCCGTACAGCCGTACGCGACTTAAGTTTAATGGGTCAAAGGATAAGTATTAAGTCTTTTCTTTAGTTTTCTACCACCTTCTTCTTTCTTAAACCCTTCTAAACATTAGAGTTAGTGTTCCTAAGCCTGGGAAGAGTGCTAGAGATTGAAGTTGATGATAACGGACAATTCTAATGGGATTACAGGATTGTATGAGAAGTCTTCCTTCTATAGGTTTGTACTAGGAGTGTTGCTTGTGCTAGTTTGTTCTAGTTCATGCTAAGTAGGTAGTTTGGCTTGGTTCTTTGGCCTAAGACTTGAGGAATGCCTAAAGGTGATGCTTATGTTGATGAATTCTTGTTATGATGTTTTCTATTACTTTCTATGATGGGATGAATCTATGGAATGAACCATACGTGCATATATAGATGTTCATAGCATGCATGGTTATGAAGGCAGCAAATGTAAGAGGAAAAAGTATAAGAGTGATGAGAGCAGAGCTAAGTTCTTAGCATACTGGGTCAAATAATGATGGGATTCCTAATGGAATCATTTAGACTATTGCCCTCCTAAAAGGGAGATGAGTCTCGAGACCTACAGTAGGAAATGGGTGCAGAGCACCACATGTTTATATGCCCTCCTTTGGGAGATGTGTACTGGCACCTACAGGGACCTAGTATGTGCAAAAGGAATGTGTACAATCATAGGAAAACAAGAGTGAATGAGTGGAATGAGGATGAGGAAGACTGTAAGGTACAGTTACATCCGTATTGCATGTAGTGATAGATTGCAATGTTTGATACATGATGTTTATAATGGTTTGTTATGTGATGAATTATGTCTGTGTGTTGCCTATGTTTGCCTAGCACCACTGAGTTTTATACTCAGCATTTATCATTTGATGAATGTAGGTACTGAGCCTTCTGGAGAGTGGTCTGAGAAGTGATAGAGGTCATCAACAGAGAAGGCTATTCTCGAAGTGGTACGGGACCTCAGGGACATACTCCAATTTATTTTTGTTAGAGTAGTTCTGGTGATCATAGTGGCAGTAGTCAACTCTATATTTTATGGTGTACCTGTATGTAAATTACACAAACCCTGTTGTATGACTTGTAGCATATGTATATAATATAATAAAATTGCTTGCATATATGAATTGCATGAATGAATGATCGTTTATCCAAGGTATGACATGTACAATGTATGAACGCCTTGCTGTTACTTCCTTCCACCACTTAATACAAAGACGAGTACCCATACAAATCTTATTAGATCATAGAGACGATGCATCCCTTGTGGTGTGAGTAGTGGTTTTCCTTGAGGAGGATCGATACTCATCCTACGGGAGCATGTCACTCCAGGTATGGGCTAGGTGTGATAAATCCATTTCATATTCTTTATATTATAATATTATATTATATCTTTTCATCACATGTCAAATATATGTATATATATATATATATATACTATTTCTTAATACTTTTACTAATTCCTTATCAATATTTAATTATTAATTTCCTAATAGATTAAAAACCATATTTATGACATCATCATTATCATTTTATGACATCATATGACATCATAAATAAAAATATCAATTATACTTTTCTAATATTTATATATTATCATTTAATTTTACTAATACATCATTAATACATTACTATTCATTCTCTAATACTTTAGAATTATAATTATACTTATATGCATGCATTATACTTGCATCATCATTACTCATTTATGACATCATAAATAAATTCTAAATTTTATTATACTATCTTTTCTATATTATTAAACTTATGTTAAATCAATCATCTTAGATATAATTATTTAATCATATAAAGTGTTTTCAATACCAAATTCATCACTTTATCTCCATTCAGTGGGTCCATTTTCAGTGTTTTCGTCAAAATTTTCATTTCAACATCTGAGCATGAAACTCTTATCATATCATATAATTTCCATCTTTGGCATAATTTTATATCAATATCACAATTATAACATATAAAATAAGACACATCAATCAATTCATAGATGCAAAGTGGGTGCTCAATTTAGGATGTGACAGAACTAATTAATATTACCAATCCTAATGAAAAATATTTCTAGAGTAACAAAATTGTTTATAAAAGGTTTAAACAATTATAAGCAATTCCATGGAAAAGAAATCAATCCTATAAAATTTAGTTGGCTTAAGAGTTAGGTTCTCACATAACTTACTAAATTTTTGAGATAAATAGGATCTTTTTAAATTATGCAAAAAAGAAAAAATATCTTCCTAAATCTCATATCCATACACTTATGATATTTAGGTGCATTGATCATATTATGTGATACAATAAATGAAGCATGCAATTAATTTAAATTATGGCATGAAGTGATGTTGAATGTTTTATCGATTGAATACGCATGAAGGGTTGATAGATAAAAAATATTTTCAAGATGGATGTTGTTATGCTTTGT
This sequence comes from Dalechampia spathulata, assembly GCA_948192965.1. Taxonomy (NCBI): domain Eukaryota; kingdom Viridiplantae; phylum Streptophyta; class Magnoliopsida; order Malpighiales; family Euphorbiaceae; genus Dalechampia; species Dalechampia spathulata. Next base: position 11,667 of record CANYBF010817030.1, read on the forward strand.
GGAGATTTTTAGAATGACGTCTTTTATGTTGCATGAAATAAGGTTGTAAAAAATGTTTGGTGTAATTATAGTGCATATGCTTCTACGTATATGTTAATTTTGATATTAGTATAAATATACACATACGTGACATGGATTAGTGAGTTGCATTGAATGTTAATTTGTATAAATAATTGTTATGAATTTATGATGTGTTGTATTAATGATTAAAGCATCTATTCATAATACATAAAATGTGATTTATGGTTTTATTTATTTAAATGAATATGTGATTTACGTGTATATATGTGTACGTGAATATAAATATATTAATACAGTAAAATTATATATGATAGTCATGCTTAATTAATTAATACATAACAAGATTAATAAAAAAATTATACATGTATTCCTTAATTTTCTTTATTATAAATTAAAAGCTAGAATAAATAAGTACTATATTAATTATTATTACTAGTATACATATAAATATATATATATATTATACTAAATATATGAAGTGGGGTTATGTATAATATATTTTATATTACTTAGTGGAGTATTATCATATTAGGTGTATTAGCTTTAGTATTATTTAAATAATTGGGAAATGGGTTAGTGGAGAAGGCTGTAAATTGGTGGATTGCATATAGTCCTAATGGTGGACCAATTTCTCTTCCTTAAGGGAATGCCCTTCTTCTCCTACATAACATTCCATCCTCCATGCTCTTACCATTCCTTTCTTCTCCTCTTTAAACAAATATTCTCCATTTGATATCATGCATATGATGGTGTATGAATTAAGCTCTTGATGAGGTTATGTAGAAGGTGTTAGAAGTTGCTAGACTCCTTTTTGTATCATCCTTTTCTTCTAATCTCTTATTCTTTTCATGAAATCAACTCACTTTTCTCTTGGGTTGGCATGATTTTAAGTGTGGTTATTGAAGAATTTCAGTATGGGAGGTGAGTTAGTGTTATGAAAGCTTGATTGACTCTTTCTATGCATCTTCTTCTCCTTTCTCTTTTATTGTTCTTGTTTTTGTTTCTGGTAAATTATGGAATGAAAATTTTATTGAATGTATGTGCTTTGGCTGATAGAATGTTGAGTTTAGATGTTGAATTGAAGAGTTGAAGAATGTGTTGATGATTTGAGAGCTTATATATTGATGTGTGTGTGGTTGCATTTCATGTTGGTTAATGTCCTAACATTGTTATTTAGTTCCATAAATTTTAACTATTGCTTTGATTTTAGAATGATAGAAGATTGTAATATGTTGAAAGTAAGCTATTTTGGTCATGTAAGCCAACTTTATGTCACTAGCATTGAGTGGTTGCATTAGTTAGAAGAATGTGCATTGCTCTCGCATAAAAAGCTAAAATTTGAGCCTGTAAAAATCTATAATTTGACTACCTTAATGTTGGATTTTATGGACATATAATATACCATTGTAAGGCTCTTTGAGTATAGTTTTTAATGGTATATAACTCATTTTATTTGGAAGTCATTTGCTTAGCTTAAAAATTAATGCAATATTGACCATTACATTAAGGCAGCATATCATATGAATAAGGAATGGATTTTTAGCTTGCAAAAAATTACATTTTTGACTGCTTTAACGATAGATTTTTTAGATGTGTAATATACCGTTAAAAAACTCTATAAGTCTACTTTTTAATGGCATAGGATTTGTTTTGTTATAAGATGATTTACTTGGTTAAAATATTAATGCAATGCAAACTGTTTCTCATGAGCAGAATGTTTTGGTACTTGATATGATAACTTGTTTTAAATGCTTGTATTGTATATCTTAATGATTAAGTTTTTAAATGTATAATATACCGTTGGAAAGATATTTGAGTCTAGTTTGTGATGGTATAAGACTCATTCTATTTTATGGTCATTTGCTTGGCTTAATAATTAACACAATACTAACTACTATTACATTGAGGTAGCATTTGTTTTAGGAATATTGTGATGTCTTATTATTAAATGCTAGTATAATTTACCATGTGAACTTGATTGTTAAACTTTAAATATTAGAATAAAACGTCTTTGAATATATTTTATTTTAGCATAAAGTATGATCTAAATTGAGTTGATTATCATAACATTTTGAGTGATTGATTATAGCATGCATAGTTTTGAAATTCATAAGGCTCAAAAATGGTACCTCAAGTTGGACCTTAGGGTCCAAAATTCCAACAGCTTTTTCTTCACATAATACATATACTGGATTTTCATACCTTTAACTAGACCCTGAAATCTCGAGGTCTAAAACTTTAGCAACTTTATATGACTCATTATAACATATATTTGAAATATTATATGGTAACACGGGTTGATTAAAATGTGCAAATGGATATTACATTAGTATTATGACATTATGTGATATATAGACATATAAAACATGCTCACTAAGAATTTTGGTTGATGGATTAGATCTATATAATGCTAATCCATGAAATGTTGAAATCTTTTTATGTTACTAATTATCTCCCTAAATTATATGTTCATTATATATGTATATATTATCAGGTTGTATGTTAGTTAAACAATGTTAGGAATCCTTTTATGATTGCTTAATTATGTTAAGTCTCAGACTTACATATGAAATGATTGAAAGAATGCAATATGACATTAATATTTATATGAATTGATTCTTTTATGAAGTATGAATACTTTATAATGTTATAGGTGGTTCAAAAGAAGATTTACATTTCTCACCAAGGGGTTTAAATAAAGGAAAATCAATTGCAGGTTTATACTAGTGTTCCACGATCAATAATTTATCCTTAAAGGAATATTTCATGAATGCATGATGACATGTGATTGAATTTATGTTCATATTATGACATAAAGCATAGATGATTGAGATGTTCCTATGGGTATGATAGGTACTGATATATTGGACCTAGTGCAGGATTGTGAACAATTGTAGAGGTATCAAAGATTGATATGAGAAAAATCAAAGGGAGAGTGCAAAGCATCATTGCATTCTTAAAGGCATATTCATCACTTGATATGAATTCATAGTTGGGTTTATACTATGAAAATAATACAAAGGTATACCTTACTATATAAAACATTTACTATAGAAATGTGATGGTTATATGATAAAGTCATAGGTAAAGAATGCTGATGATTATTGGATGTATCTATTTCATGTTTGAATGATTGGTTGGTTGTTGTTACTTACTCATGTCATTGCTTGATATAATTTTACTAGCACCATTGAGATTATTCTCAGTGTTTATCATTTGATGAATGCAGGCACGAGTGTCACTAGTGAGCACGAGGGTTAGTGTCATTAGTAGCTGGTTCAAAGTCTTAGCTGAATTTTAAAAGAGAACCTAGACTGTATGACGGACTCCTATGACTGCAGATTTGTGCAACTTCCTTTCTTTGTCAATTTGGAAGTAAAATAATCATATTGTAAAACTTATATAATTATCACAATATCATTAAGGACTTGAAATTGGCATGATGACTTAATGTGGTTTTAACTTATGGTGTATGTATTAAAGCATGTTTATGAATGACTTATATTGGTATGTGATACATTACGATGTCTATGTGTTAGGATGGATAATGTTGCTTTAGATACATCTAAAATTATTCAACTACTTACAGATTAATTGACTAAGTTAAATGTCCCTTGTAGTGTAATTATTAAATTCCTATCACAAGGGATTAATAACTATACTACGGGAGCATATCTTGTCATTCAAGGTGTGATACTAAATTTGGAAGAACCTATGAGAGGTTTTAGACTTTATGATCCTTAACTTAAAAGAATATTACCTTTTAGGAATTCTTTTAACCACTTTTATTAAACCAATTTCTAAGAAAATTGGTATCAAAAACCTTATCCATAATTGGTTAGAAAAAAATTGCTAAAAGGTCAATTTCTATAAAATAATTAATAGAAATTCCTATAATCATAATTAGAGAAAAAGATGGTCAATTATCTAGTAGTAGGAGCATAATAGGATATAAGGACAGATTTTTCCGTCTCTAATTCCGTAGCTATTTAGCTACGAAATTCTGTAGCTATTTCGGTCATTATAATTAAAAATTAATTGAATTTAATTTTTTTATATTTTAATGTTTTAATATTTTTTAAAATATGAAAAATTAGATATAATTATAATAAAATTTTATATAAAGTTATACTTGAATTTTGAATTAAAATATTAATACATAAAATTAAAAAAAATTAATATTGCTAAAAATTCAGCAGAATTCCCTCTGTAATATGAAGATCTAATAATTTGATACCCCTTAAAACAACACTTCTATAATTATCACATCAATCATTCAGAAACTTCTCCAAAGTCCACAATTCAATGTAAATAATCACAAGTTCTCCAAAGTTCATAATTCAATCTAAATAATCACATTACAACATAATTAAAGTTTAACAAAATAAATGAAAAAGTAAAGTAAACAAAATAACAAAATAAGAGTATAAAACAATACATCATTGAGGAGCATCAGTACCAAGATCTGGTGCAATAGAATCAGGAGGAGCAGCTGCTGATGGTGGAGCAGAAGTATCAATTGCAGTAGTGGCATCACCAAATGGAGCAGAATGGTCTGGCTGGGAGGAAGATGGAGCAGATACATTCTGATCAACTCGTAACTGCTATACAACTTGATCATAAAGAATAGGGATATGTGCATCTAATGCATCTCGTACAGCATCATGAATCTCCTATCTAATAGCATCATCTAAATATGGTTGTGAATGAGTAGAACCTCTAGGTGCTCCATAAGCAGATGTGCTAACTGATGAGCCACTGTAGTAGCTATTAGCCTCTGAACCTATCCCATAAATGCGTCCCTTCGAGGCCCCACCTATAGCGTCTAGGTATATACGGGAGTCATCTATAATGTCATTTTGTTGCGTTGCTTCCTCCAGCATATGTGTGACCCGATCCTAATAAAATTATATAATACAATGACATTAATTTGAATTGCATAAATTACAATGATATTATTAAAAAATGTCATACTTACATTGATCTCACGTGACCTGTCATCGATGAAATTGAGCCTATCATGTTTTCATGTATGAGTGTACATGAAAAGTTCATGAGGTGTCAGCTCTCGACCCTCATTTTGCTCCATCTAAATGGTAAACACATCCATAAGAAGCAATAAATAAAAGTAAAATGAATTAATTCATGATAAAATAACAAAGTTACCCAATCTCTCTTGTGGCCAGACATAGTCTTCGAGCCACAAGTGTGAGTATAAATGCCATGTCCGGATGCACCACGGTGATTTCTTGAAGCTGTAGCACTCTGCCGCTATGTTGCAGGCAACTCCCAATAACGTAGCCAGGCAGCCCAAGTCGAATCACTATAGAAAACAAGTTGCTTTCTCTTTGTCTTCAATTTATTCATCATATCTTTGTATCTGTTACACAAAATTTATAAGTGTTAATGCAAATGTACTTCTATAAATTTTATATTAAATGTTATTTTTAAAATGATATAAATTGTATAAATGGTTACCGTGTCGATGCCTTCTCCCTCCAAGCCTGGTACATAACCTCAACAGAGAATTTTGTCTCATCCCAATAAAATTGTTTCTGTAAAAAATTTAAGATTATCATGTAAAGTTAGTAATAAATTCATAGAAAGCATTAAATACCAACTTTTTACCTTAAATTCCTCCCAATATAGCAAGACAACATATGATGGTACTGATGCCCAAAAAGTACCCTCTGCTACTAGTCTCTGGCTAAATATTTCCCTCATCTGTGTTGACACTCTATAAGATGGCTGCAATCTATTAAAAATTGAAATTTTATATGAAAAAATTTCAATATAACCACAAGCTTATAATATATTTGCAATGAAAAGTTAGAAAATCTTACATCCCATGATCAATATAACATTCAATACGGTGATGCTGACTAGTAGCTGCTGGTGCAAAATCAGATACTGTAGCAGGTGATGATGAAGCAAAAATAGATGTTGAAGTTGGTGTACAACCAGATGCTGAAGTAGAAGGTGTCAATGGAAATGACTGTGGAATAGGAGGTGTAGAAGTCTG
>CANYBF010817302.1:0-19616 GCA_948192965.1 Dalechampia spathulata
TGGGACTTCTCATAAACAAAATTAGTAAAATAATGAAAACATATAAAATACTTAGTAAAACTTAAAGAAAACTAAATTAAAACACTTAAAACATATATGAAATGATAAAGAAAAAGCAACATAAAAACATGTGATCAGAGCTCTTGAGCAAAAGGAGAGCAGTAAAATAGCTAATTAGAAAATCTCATACAAGACTGGTCAACAAGACTTGTCAATGAGAGGGGTTAAGTTTGATGCACATTAGGGAACTTCTATATTGATTTTAATATTTTTCATGCAAATATTTTAATCTCATTAATGCAAATGGAACACATGTTTATAAACTTAGCCGTAGGTAATACTATTTTCAAACATAAAGCACTGCCTTTCTTTGTTGCATACAATCTTGTTGCCTAACAATTTCTTGCAGTATAGAATCTTAGTTATGGCGCAAGACCCACAGCTTATACTTATCATCTATAGCAGACTCAGCCGTAGGGGTCTCTACTGGCATGATCCTACAATGAGGCCAGGTCCTCTCTACGTGCTCCAGGAAATAGGATAATAATCGTCCTCTCTCAAATCCCTGTTAATTGAGGGATAGTCTATTTGTAGCTACACTGATGACAAACTCTGGCAGGATTATAATGTGTACAACATCTGAATCTTGGCAGTGGAATGTAGTCTATGTACATCCTTACTATCACATGTTGTATGTACCACCAAGGACAAATCCACCTGACCTCACTCTCTAGGATGGCTCCCATATACTCTACCTAACCATTGAATATTAGTGCCCTTACCTTATTGAAGGTGTAACCTCTTCGCATATGGCTATGAGGTACATACCTGTGTGGATCACCCATTGGTGATACCAAGATCCCTATCTTCTCCTAAAGCCAAATTTGTAATCAAAATAAAAAATAAAAGCTTGCTGAGTTGAAAACCTTGCAAAAAAACTACTCAAGCAAAAATTAGAATGACCCGTTGAGCTGAAAACCTAAGGAGGTAGTTCAGGAAAAAATTAGGGTCTAATAAAAAATCAAACAACCCGATAGGCCAAAAATCTCAAGTGACTCATAAAAATTAGGGTAAAATATAGCTTTTCAAAGTTAAAAACCTATAAAGACGGCTTAGAATTCTTACCTACAGTAGAAGTAAACTACCACTGAGGTGTCCAAATTATCCTTGCCTCATTCTATCCAGCCCAAGGATTGGCTTTACTATAATCATGGGAAAAAGGATATGACCCTGCTCTATCTGGTCTACCACAAGCCCAATCATCAAATCCTTATAGATGAACAAGTCGATAAACAAAAAATTGCACTAGCAGTTTGAATCCTACTACCCCTAGCCATGATGGGGTAATCACCAGCTTGTGATCATATAGTCCCAAAAAATAGCAGTAAGACCTATAGAACCCTCTATAATCAGCAGTAACCTTGCTGTCAACCAAGCAATCTCTCTACCCATCAGCTCAAGTCAGTCAAGCATAGCAATTTTGGTCCAAGTGCTGACTTGTCTACATTAACATAAGTGTATAGGCTTATAAGTCATGCATCCATGCATAAACATTATGCTCATAATTATAATAGGTACTTGCCTAGACTTCTAACATCTTAGAGTTATGGTAGTGGCACAGTCCCGTCAACAGCCTCATCACGTCAACTATGATATCCTGAGGTACTTGCATAGGTCATATACATGTCAGATCAGCATAATTAGTGATAAAAGTTTGATTCATCCCTATGAATAACATCCAAAAAATCTAGAAAATCAGTCAATTTATTTTTCCTAGATTATTTAAATCTTAATTTCACTGATAAATTGCTTTTACATGTCTAGCATAGATAGAAAATTGATCCAATATATGATTATTATCAATCAAGCCCTTAACTACTGGTTAAGTTGTTGACTAGACAGTGTCGCATTCCGGTAGAGGATCCCAACTGTAATCTTTAGAGATATTAGGCACCTTTTTGATGGTATGAGCATAGATCTAACAGTTGATCACTTTCAGAACCAGTAGTTGTTCACCTTGATCCAGTAGATGACCACTTAGGTTTTGCAGTTAATCACTTGATCCAATAGCGATCATGATTTCAAGCATTTGACTCTTAAACTCTAGTAGTATGTATCTAAATACTAATGTTAGATGATTTTGAAGCCTTGTAGCAAAGCCATTGGCCCAGTTGTTGACCAGATCAACATTGATCATCTAGCCCAAGCATCGAGCTCCTGACTATAGAATTGGATTGCAAGCCTCAGTATAAGCATTCTTCAAGCCTCAACATAAGCATTCTTCAAGTCTCAACATGAGCATTAGACCTTGATGCAAACATCGATCAGGTATCACTATCCTTTTGATGAAAACTCATGTTATGATCATATCTCATTTTGATGATTCCTGCCTGTGTTGCCTCAAAATGGTCTTAATCAGAGAGGTAAATTGTTAACCCTGACTTTTCACCTGTGTGCTACAGTTTTGGGTTTTTATCGATTTGGCTTAGTACAGGTCCCTGATGTCGACCTCAATTTGCATACATGCCTTTGAACTTCCTCTAAGTGTTTTGGATATATGGAGCATATTGCATTTTGCTCATGGAAGGTAGTATGCATAACATGGTTTTTGCTATATGCATGGCATGTAGTGCTACATGCTCCGCATATAGCAAAAATATATGTTTGGTGGGCATGTTGGTTTATGAAAATGTGTTTAGCATTGGAAGATATAATTTAAAACTTTTAAAATACATGATTTCATTAGATCTAGCAATTCTATTCATATAATACATCAAACATAAAGAAGATTATCAAAGAAGAGATTAAAAACTCATTTTTACGCAGATCTCCTTCTTTCTTGTCCTTCTGAAAAGTTGTAGCAAACTTTTCAATCCCCAATGTAGAGGATATCCAAACTATCCACACAAGTAACAAGAATAATTAGTAGTCAAATTACTTGTTTTCTTTTTGAGAATAGTAAAATAAAATAATAAGAATGGATGAAAAGTTAAGAAGAAAATAAGTTTCACTTATTGATCTTCTTTCAAAAACTGAATAGGTTTCTTTATTCTTATGCTTCAAATGCCTTGGAATCAGATGGAGGAAGGAGGCAGCCAAAATATTCTTCTATCTTTCCTTTTGTTTTCACCAAAACATAATACATAACCCTAATTAAGTTTTTGTTTAATAAGTTAAGTCATATGCATGCTACATGTTTCTGGCATATGACTTACATGTGACTAACTTAAATCTCCTTCCCATAAGCACATGACAATCACATATTGACCATTAAGTCATTTAATTTCGTTTAATTCTGCATGTACCATGCATGTAAAACATGTCATCTTAAATCACTTCTATCTTGAGTTTTACTCATCAGATTTCAATGATCTTAGTATCAAATCAAAGCTCTTTTCATGATATTTCTAATGAACATAAAAGATCCAAGTTATCTTATAACCATAAAATATTATTTCATGAACGTCCATTCATGATCATCATTCCTCTTACTTTTAGTGTACAACCTTTTGGGTTCTTGACATATTGGCAACATATGAATTTATTATTAGTAACATATGAATCTATTATTAAAATCCATTTACTAATATCATATGTAAAACATGAGCAATATCTAGTCACACATCATGACTACCTAAATGCCAAGAGGTCATTAGTTTGACTACAACCTTTCCACATCAGATTCCATGCAATAAACTCCTTTCACCATCCACTATCTCATTTAGGTTTGAGTATGAATTAATGTCAACTCAATGCATAATTAGGTATATTAGATCATGCCCTAAATTTGATGTTTCATGTACCATAATCTTTATTTTTAAAATACCCTTATGAAACTCATTCATCAAAAGGCATCCTACTTTAGACAGAGATTTCAGAATGAAGAATATTACATGAATCAATGAGATAAAACAAATACATTTAATCTGGGGTGGTGAATCCTTTATTGATAAATAAATACCTTCAACTACTTCATACTATATCCAACCTTCAAGTTATGAACACTTCTTTTAGAAGAATAAAACATAGGAGTCAAAACATAGTGATCCATAATTAAGATAATCTTGTTATCTCAAGTCTTAAGGATACTTGCACTATTGATATGAGTGAGATATATTTCACAGATATAGATCAATTATCCATATGAAATCTCACAAGCAAGGCCTCCAATGAGTCAGTCCCCTATTGCTTATCCACATGTTCATTTTAGATAACTCTTATGATGATGAATGAGAATCATCTCTAAAGGAAGTATAACATGTGCTAATCTTAACCACATTAATAATACCCATTCTTATTACTGCATTGATCAAGGATAATTTAAATAATGAAGATTTGCATACAATAAGAATCTCATTTCATAAATTCTTTATAAATTCCTTTGTACTATTCCAATATCTTATAATTCATTATTTAGTTAACAACCTGTCAAGTAAACTGAATAATGAATAATACCTTTTATTGATAAATCGTTCAATTAATTATAATAAAACATGATGCTCTAGAGCATACACTAACAAGGTAGCTTTTTTCAGGGTAAATCTAATGTGCTCTATATAGCATAATGTCTTAGAACACTAAATGACACTTATTGAACATGCGGAGCATGTTACATTTTGCTCGAGGAAGGCAAAGCACGTAGCATGGATTTTGATATGTGTGCATAGCATAACATGGATTTTTGCCATGCATATAACAAAAACATGTGTTTAGTAGGCGGCCTTTTCCCAAGAAAATCTAACATACTTCATATCATATAATATCTTAGGACTTCAAATGATGCTTATTGGGCATATGGCACATATCCCAATGTGCTTACATTAGGTGGCAATGATGCTTATTGGGCATATGGCACATATTCCAATGTGCTTACATTAGGTGGCATACATCGAGTCAAAATGTTATGTGCATGGCATGTAGCACTACATACCACGCATATAGGCTATGTGCAGCGTACATAGTACTATGTACTCCACACATAGCTTAAAATGTTTGGAAATCTCATATTGCTAATGAGAATTCCTAAACCCTAACACCTCCCACTAAAAATACAAGCCTTATGCTCCTAAAAAATGGTCCAAAAAATTGCAAAACACCCCCAAACTCTGTCAAAATTGAATTCCACTTAATTAAACACCTAATTAAGTAATCAATATAGGTTTTTAGAGACTAATTAACCTTGGTTAGGTCCCTAAACATGTTTAAAATTAAGATCCAAAAGTTTAATCTACTATGGTGAGTTAAATGCTTATTTTCTCTTCATTTTCTTTTTGATTTGGCTATGGATCTATGGTTTTTGGGTTATTTCTTGATGATTGGCTTCAATCTTGCCTTGATTTGATGATTACTAATGCTTATTTGTAATCTAAATGACCTATTATTACTGTCAATCAGCTTAGATTTGAGTTGGATCTTATGTTTTTGCCTAAAAACATGATTTTTCTTCATTTTTGCCTACTATATACGGAGCACATAGCATTATATGCGCCGTATATAGCTTATGTACAAAACACATAGGTCTATATACTGTGTACATAGCCTATATTTTTCCCAGAAAATCACGTTTTCCCCTGATTTCACTCATTTCTTATCCCGATTTGAAAATTCTAATAATATTAAAGGCTTCACAATAGCTTTAATGTTCATAATCTATCATATATTGTCTAGATCTAATTAATTTTAACCTTAAAGTTAATTTTTCCAAATTAAATGCTCATTTAATTTGTTTATTTATGATCTCATCACTTATTTATGCCTTATGTGATTTGTCATGATTGTTAAATCTACTGGATTTGGCTTTGGGTCATGTTTTTGCTCAATAATGTGATTTTCTTGAAATTTTACTTGCTACATGCATCGCACATGGCACTATGTGTACTGCATATAGCCTGTGTGTTACGCACATAGCCTATATTTTTTACCATAAAATTGTATTTTTTTGCTCGATTTCGCTCAATTTCTCTCGATTATTAAGATTTTCAGTAACATTAGAGGCTTCATAATAGTTCTAATGATCTGACTTCATCATAAATTACTTACATTTAATTAATTTTGGCCTTAAAATGAATTTTTCAAATTAAATGCTTATTTAATTCATGGATTTATGATTTTTAATATGATTGGCCTCGATCGGTTGAGTTGCTATCTCCAAGTGATGTTTGTGTGATGTTAGTGACTCTCGACTCTTTAAATCATGATTGTTCATTAATAATTTTGCCTGAAATTATTTGTATTTATATAATTTTCACAATTAGGCTTGTCTTCATTTACTTTGCATGATTGTTTCTATTACATTTATTAAACTTTAGCTCTTGATTCGTACCATCACATGGCATAGAATTAGTCAACCAAGTCCTAAACTTTATTTACTACTAACGATTTTGCTTGTTTATTTTGCATTTTCACTTGTGCATTTTTGGCTCGTGCTACTTGAGGTTGAAATTTTCTCAAAACGGTTGAGACATTACTTAATATCTCATATTTTTATATTAATAAAGATCCTATGTAATATAATAACTTTATTCCCCATTTTGTATGATTTATCCTCAAATCCCTCGTGTATCCCTTATTTTGTTGCGCCTTTTATTGCGTAACATGCTCTTGTATCATGATTACCAACTCTCTATTCTAGAAAATTGATAATCATCCTACAAGGGATTTCATTACTTAACCTGTTAAACCACAATATACTTTTTTTAATTATTTAAAACATGCATAATGATCCATCATCTATAAGCATTTCATTAACCTATTATTATACTATCAAACATGCATTATTTATATCCACACCTTTTTAACATTGTTTGCATTCACACATTACCTCATTTATTTATGGATCGTTCTATTGATTTAGTAAATCATACACATCAGTTTATATATTATACTCTTGTTACTATTATTACAACTTGCCAAAGTACCCAAAGATCAAGTAATAGCATGAATATTACGCAATAGAGATCTGCTTTGAAGTCTAAGTCCTTTGCCAAATTCACTATCTATGGACTAGCTGCTGATACCACTAAATCCTGAGCTCTCTGATGTTACTACTGCATATATTTATCAATTGACAAATGCTGAGTATAAAACTTAGTGGTGCTAGTAAAATAAATAAACATATTGACATAGCAATCACATGTTATAATAACAGCAAAGGAATCATTATTTCAACATAATCACAATATGTCAACATAAATCCCAATCATCAATAACATATGCCACTAGTTGAATATCATAATCACCATTAACCAACCTTTACTATTTACCTGTAAATTTCATTTCAGTACTAGCATTTAATCTCAGCCATTAATACATGTATTTGTATCATTATATAATAATGCAATGTTGTATGTATCATCATTTATTCAAAATCATTCTCAGTATCATCATCATCACAGTATAACATTTCGTAACATTATTTCATCAATATATATGAAAGATGATGACTTATGCCTTTTAAGAATGCAATTTATGAATTGCACTCCCTCTGTTTTTTTCTTGTAACATTTCATTTCATTTGCCCCTTTTTCATTCTGGGGCCTTTCATATGCATGCATTGTATCAATTCTTTCATTTCATTTCATTTCTGTAGTTCAACAAACTGGAACCCATTTCGCATTCATTTCTTTCCTTTTCATTTCTTTTCATTTTACTTTCCGTTCAATTCTCCTAGGAATTCATTTCATAGCCTAATACATTTCCATTTAACATTTCCTCACCTTCACTCATTTTCCTCCTTCCTTATTTCTCCATGTTATACCATCCCATGTATGATATGATAATGCAATGAAGCTTATGAAATGATAAATGAATGTAACAAAATGTTACAGATAAACATTTAATGTCATTGCATTATACCATATACAGTGTCCTTTTTTGATCAATTCAATGATCGAGGAACACTAACACATCTAGCACAAACTTGTGATTTTCTTTCCTTTATTTAAATTCCCTAGTGGTGTGTGTTGATTTTCCTCTGAACCATGTAAATCATAATTCAATATTGATCTTTAATCAACATATTGAATTCCATCATTTATCATCCATAATTCACACTTTCTAATCATATTCCACTGTAAAACAATCATTTATGTATATTAATTCAATTCACTTACTATAACATAGTATTAATTAGGAAATCCTATTAGCATTTACAATTATATCACTATTCATATTAGATATATTAGCTATCGTGTAATACGAACCAAATTATAACATATATAATATTAAACTAATATAATCTTCATACTATTAAAAATTACATTTATTAAACTTTCCATCATTATATTATAAGTATAAGACTCCTTTAATTAAAATAAACATTATATTTATTAAACTTTCATACTAATATAATCTTCACTGCCCGAATCGTAAAATTCTCTTCCATGGCGACACTTTCAAAAACACTTTATCCCTAATATTATACTCAATATCTCTATGCTTCAAGCCTATATAGGATTTTTGTCGATCAGATGCTACTTTTAATCAATCTTTGATTAACTTCACCTGCTCTTCTGCCTGTTGTATAATGTCGGGTCCTAATAATCATGATTCACCAACTTCATCCCAATTTAATGGAGTTTTATAATGTCAGTGCTGCATACGGTACCATTTGAATACTAGATTGGAAACTATTGTTATAAGTGAATTCAATAAGAGGAATGTACTTATCCTAACTACCACTCCATTCTAAAACACAAGCTCTCAACATATCCTCCAGTATCTGAATAATTTGTTCTAGTTACCCATCTATCTGAGGATGAAAAGTAGTATTAAAATATACTTTAGTACCCATAGGCTTTTGAAAGCTCCCCTAAAATTAAGATGTAAATTGAGGATCTCTATTAGAAACAATGGATGATGGCACTCAATAGAGCCTCACTATTTCTTGGATATACAATTCTGCTATCCATTCTAAACTATAATCCATATGAACAAGCATAAAATATGCTGATTTAGTTAGCCTGTCAACAATTACCTAAACAACATCATGTTTACTCTATGTTAGAGGCAATCCCATAACAAAATCCATTGTCACTCTACCCTATTTCCATTTTAGTATTGACAATGGTTGCAATAAACCTGTTGGTACTTGGTGTTCAGCCCTCACTTGCTGACACACTAAGCATTTAGAAACAAACTTTGTAATATCTCTCTTCATACCTACCCACCAGTAGGATAGCTTCAAGTCTCTGTACATCTTAGTACCTCCCAGATGATATGAATCCAAACTGTTATGAGCTTCATCTAGTATATGTCTCTTTAGTTCTTTGTTTGCTAGGATATAAATATGATCCTTCTACCTTAGTAATCTTTCAGAATCTAAAGTGAAGACTTTATGGTTACCCATCTGAATTTTCTCTAATTGCTTTTGATATTCATCATCATTTTGAGCAGTTTCTTTAATATGATTAGTTAGTAGAGGTTTCATCTATAACTATAATTCCACGAGAACACAATTTGGTTGCACCATCAAGAGAGCATTCAATTGTCAAACTTCTTACAATAACATCAATGATGATTGTTATAGCGTAGCAAATGTTTTATGGCTTAGAGCATTAGCTACCAAATTAACTCTTCTTGGATGATAATCTATGATGCAATTATAGTCTTTAATTAATTCAAGCCATCACCTTTGCCTTAAATTCAACTCCTTCTGTATTTCCAAATACTTCAAACTCTTGTAATCTGTATAAATATAACATTTCTCATCGTATAGGTAATGCCACCAAATGTTCAATGCAAACATAATAGCAGCTAATTCTAAATCATATGTTGGGGAGTTTTATTTATACAGTTTAAGCTGACAAGAAGGATAAGCAATCACCTTCCATTCTTGCATTAGAACACAATCCAAACCATTAAGTAAAGCATCATTGTACATAATATACTCCTTCCCTGGTGTAGGTAAAGTCAACACTGGTGCTTGAGTCAAACACTACTTCAACCGATCAAAACCTTTTTGACACTTCTCTATCTACTCGAATGGTACATCTTTCTAAAAAAGTGTAGTCAAAGGTGTAACAATCATTGAAAACCCTTTACAAATCGCCTATAGTATCCCGCTAAACCCAAGAAATTATGTCCTTCAGTAATAGATTCTAGCACCTATTATTTCATAATAGCTTCTATCTTGCTAAGGTCAATAGCAACACCTTTGGCTGAAATTACATGCCCCAAAAAAGCAAACTTGACCCAACTAGAATAAGCATTTTGATAGTGTCCCATATAACTATTTCTCTCTCATCAATTATAGTACCAGATGTAAGTGTCGATCATGCATCTTTTAATATCAAGAGTAAATCAAGATATCATCAATGAATACCACAACAAATTGATCAAGATAATCTTTCAGAACTATATTCATCAAAGCCATAAACAATGACGGTGCATTAGTCAACTTGAAAGGCATAACCAAAAATTCAAAATGCCCATACCTCCTATGAAAGCAGTCTTTAGAATACTATTCTCATTAACTCACAACTGATAATAATCGAATCTCAGATCAATCTTTGAAAATATAGCTGCACCTTTTAATTGATCCAATAAATCATCAATTCAGGGTAAAGGATAACAATTCTTGATGGTCACCTTATTTAATTACCGATAGTCAATACATATCCGTATAGTCCCATCTTTCTTCTTCACAAATAATACAGGTGCACCCCAAGGAGATACACTCGATCGAATAAATCCCTTATCTAGTAACTCTTATAATTACCACTTTAACTTCTTTAATTCAGTCAAAGCCATACGATAAGGTGGAATAGATATCGGTTCAGTTCCACGTAAAGTCATGATCTTAAATTCAACTTCCCTAATCGGAGGTAATCCCAGTAATTCATCTAGAAACACATCCAAAAAATCACATACTATTGGAATCTCAGCTAATTATAATCCTAGTTGTTTAGTATCGATGACATGTGCTAAAACAGCTTCACACCCTTATTTTAGCAAATTTTGGACAACAGATATTGTAATCAAACTGTGAACAATTGGTGATCTAATCTCCTGAATATGAACTGATTTATAATTCAGATACTGAAAAGTAATCATCTTCCTTTTGCAATCCATTACTGCCTGATATTGAGATAACCAATGTATACCAATATAACATCATACTCAGTAAATGGCATCTCGATTACATTGGTAGAAAAGACTATATCTTGTAAAACTAGTGGGCGCTTACAATAAATTCTGTTCACCACCGCATCCTTCCCTAAGGGACTAGATACTAATATTTCATACCCCAATCTCTCACTTGTGATATCTAATAAACATGCAACTATAATGTTGATGAATGAATGACACGATCCAGGATTAAATAATACTAGCACATTATGATCAAGTATATGGAAATTACCAATCATAATATGTATAGCTTGTAAATCCTCTCTCTGTCATGGATTATATACTCATATTGGGGCCCTTACATTCTGATTAATTAAACCCTGACTGCTCATTCTACCACCATGACCTCAGCCTCTGCCTTGACCTCTACTGAAATGATTGGTCTGAGGTGCTCCCATTATTGGTAAGGTTCTAGAATTATGCTCATAAGATCCACCCTTAACTATAGTATGTACTAGCATTACATTACCATTGGGACATTCTCAAGCATAATGCCCTGTACCTCCACAGTGATAATATAATCCTGTCCCTATTTTGCAAACTTCTAAATGATTTTTACCATAAGTGGGACACAATCAAAGTCCAAACCCAGAATCACTGCGACTAATAAATTGTATACTCTGTGCTCTACATGGTATCAGTGGTCTGAATCTAGATACTTAGGGTGTAAATGAACCTCTAAATCTACTCCTCTTCTATGAACTAGAAGAAGAACTAGGGCCTTTAAACTGTTTTCTAACTTGTCGAGCTAGGTTCTCATCCTCTTCCTAGATAGTACACTCTTAGCTCAAAGCATTAGCTATCAATGTCAAGAAATTATCATAATTAAATCTCTGTACTAGAGATCTAATTCTAGGCTTCAAACCTTGCTTAAATCTCTTGCACCTTTCTCTCTCTGAAGTTAGAATATTCCCAGCATAGTAAGCAAGTCGGGTGAATTCTTATTCATATTCCCCCACTAATAGATTCCCCTATTTCAATCCTAAAAATTCTTGTAATTTTTGATCTGTGTATGCAGTAGGAACATATTTTTGCCTGAATTCTATCTGAAAATCTACCCAAGTCAAAACATGCGATTCTACTAAACTTTACGGAATAATCTTCCATCATTCATCGATTTCAGCTCATCAGAACAGTTCATCTGTCAAAGTACCCTCCTTGTACTCTATAACCACATCTCAGTCATATAAGGATCAGTTGTGCCACAAAAATCAATAGCTCCATAAGTTCTCAACTTCTTAAAATCACGTTTCTTACTTTGTTTTTGAATAACCATTACCAGAATTAGTTCAGGCTACCCCTGAATAGTATGGAGAAATTTTACAAACTGGGTAACCATGGGGTGTACTCTAGCAATAATAGGTTGTTCAACATATGGTACTCGTTCAGCTTATTCTCCCTGTTAACTCTATCTTTGGTCACATTCAGCTTGCTAACTAGTCTCAGAGGTGCCTTCCTGCGGAGTAAAATTACCCCCACCTTCCTCACTGATAATCACAGCTCTATCCGACATGATGATTATTCAAAAAGACTACCTAAAATAAAAATAACCTTTATTAACAGCATGGACTAACAGAACTCTTATTCATGCAACTTAACTTTGGCAGTAAATGCAAGCAAGCTAAAACATAGCTCTGATACCACTCTAACATATCACACCTTCTACTGCATGATATGCTCCAGTAGCATGATTACCAACTCTCTATTCTATAAAATTGATAATCATCCTATAAGGGATTTCATTACTTAACCTGTTAAAATGCAGTATAAATTTTTTTTATTATTTAAAATGTGCATAATGATCTATCATCTATAATAATTTCATTAACCTGTTATTATACTATTAAACATGCATTATTCATATCCACACCTTTTTAACATTATTTGCATTCACACATTACCTCATTTATTTATGGATCATTCTATTGATTAGTAACTCACACACATCAATTAATATATTATACTGTTGTTATTATTATTACTGCCTTTACTTGCCAAAGTACCTAAAGATTAAGTAGTAGTACAAATATCATAAAATAAAGATCTACTTTAAAGTCTGAGTCCTTTATTAAATTCACTATCTACATACTAGTTACTGATACCACTAAATCTCATGCTCTCTGATGTCACTAGTGTCTGCAGTCATCAATTGATAAAAGCTGAGTATAAAACTCAATAATGATAGTAAAATAAATGAACATAATAACATAGCAATCACATATTATAATAACAACAAAGGAATCATCATTTCAACATAATCATAATGTATCAGCATAAATCCTAATCATCAATAATATATGCCACTAGCTGAATGTCATAATCATCATTAATCAACCTTTACTATTTACCTATAAATTTCATTTTAGTACTAACATTTAATCTCAGCCATTAATACATGTATTTGCACCATTATATAATAATGCAATGTTGTATGTATCATCATTATTCACAGTCATTCTCAGTATCATCATCATTATAGTATAACATTTTGTAACATTATTTCATCAATATATATGAAATGTGATGTTTATGCCTTTTAAGAATGCAATTTATGAATTGTGCTCCCTCTATTTTTTTCTTGTAATATTTCATTTGCCCTTTTTTCATTCTGGGGCCTTTTCATATGCATGCATTGTACCGGTTCTTTCATTTCATTTCATTTTTATGGTTCAACAAACTAGAACCCATTTCACATTCATTTCTTTCCTTATCATTTCTTTTCTTTTCATTTCATTTTCCTTTCCATTCAATTTCCTATAGGAATTCATTTCATAGCCCAGTACATTTCCATTTAACATTTTCTCACTTTCACTCATTTTCCTCCTTCCTTATTTCTCTATGTTATGTCATACCATATATCATATGATGATGCAATGATGCTTATGAAATGATAAATGAATGTAACAGAATGTTATAAATAAACATTTAATGCCATTGCATTATACCATAGACAGCGTCCCTTTTTGATCAATTTAATGATTAAAGAACACTAACACAACTAGCATAAACCTGTGATTTCCTTTCCTTTATTTAAATTCCCTGGTGGTATGCGTTGATTTTCCTCTAAACCACCTAAATCATAATTTAATATTCATCTTTAATCAATAAATTGAATTCCATCATTTATCATCCATAATTCATAGTTTGCAATCATATTCCACTGTAAAACAATCATTTATGTATATTAATTCAATTCACTTACTATAACATAGTATTAATTAGGAAATCATATTAGCATTTACAATTGTATCATTATTCATATTAGCTATATTAGCTATCATGTAATATGAACCAAATTATAACATATATGATATCAAACTAATATAATCTTCATACTATTGAAAATTATATTTATTAAACTTTCCATCATTATATTATAAGTATAAGATTCCTTTCATTAAAATAAAAATTACTATATTAATCCATAATCTTATATAAACTATGTTCTTACCTTTTTCCTTATTAATAATGAAACTTGTATTTTATTGAAATACATTTAATATCATAAAAAATTAGACTTAATTAGTTTCTTAATAATATCTTATTCATATACTATTTTTATTGTTTAATATAATCCATTAACTTAACTTATTTAGAAATTATATTAATATATCCTCTTCTAACTTCTTATAACATACCCCCCCTTTTTTCTCACCTTTACTCAACCATTTAAATAACAAAATTCAATTAACTTTATGTTATTAGAAAATAATTTTAATAAAATTTCATTTAATATGCCATTTGTCTTTAAGTTATTCATTAAAATATCTAATTCAAACAAATTAATTAAGACACTTTCAAGCCGCATGTCATCATACAATACACTACACTTTAAAACTTCATTTTGGTCAAATAATGTCAATTCCATGCAAACCATTTTATATCATTAATAAATTGACTTCTTAAACTTCTTATGGATTCTCAACATGCTTAATTAAGTTATCCTATTAGTTCTCAATCATTAAGTTGCCGCAAGCTTCATGTTACCTCCCTTTACCTTCGAAAATGTATCTTAAATCTAGGTTATATGAAACATGCCATATGCCAGTTTTCAATACACAAAGAGACTTTAAATTTTAGGTAGTAGAATTATACCATGATTAAGAAGAAAACATTTTCTATAACTTTCAATCATTAAAGTGTAAAATCAAAAGTAACTGTATGTCATCTATTAAGTTATTTTACTTTCTTAAGTTATTAACTTATGAACTTACCAATTAATTTTAACATGTAGAAGGTTAATCACATCCATACTCATCTTCCTCACATCCATTTGGCTAAAACAAGCAAAATCACAAAACATACACACACAATATGGAAATTATCACTAAACTACTTCCTCTTTACAACAACTTTGTAAAACCTCACTACAAGGACTCAAACTAGTAGATCCATAAAGAAAAGCATTCGGCCACTACATTATTTCACTCAAAACTCATGGACCTACAAGATCTAGCACTCAACACATTCGTCCATAACTCACCTTAAGAAAATAAAAGCAAAAATCAAATATACTTGCTCTTTACCTTGATCTAGCCACTGATCTATAAAGATCTTCACACCTTAACCTTCTTTGCTCTTCTTAACTTTTCTTACTACCTAAATCACACATGCATGCACCTTGGAAACTTGATTGGATAAAGAAATAGGATCTAAAAGTCAAATATGTTGCAGTACACATAAGAAATGTATAGATCTAATGTTTTTGGCCATAAAATGGACAAGGAAAAGGAAAAGTGTTTTGGTCACTACAAGAAAGAAGAAGAATAGAAAGGTTTTGGCCAAATTATAAGCAATACGTATAGATCTAGTTATTAGTTTGAATATGGAAGTGACAAAGAAAAGAAAATGGTACGGTTGGAGTAAGAAGAAGAAGAAAGAAGAAGGAGATAGAGAAGAAAAGGTTCGATCAACTAAGGAGGAGGAAAAGAACATGAATGTTATGAGAGGTTAAGGGAAAAACGGAATGAATAAGGTGGAATGGCTTAACTGTAGGTCGAGTCCATACGATTCCATGCATCCTCACACACCCAATCATACCCTTTAATCCCACTTATACATATAATTATATGTATATAATCCTAATTTACCTTCCATTAACCCCTTCTATACATATATTTATACCTCATTTTACCTTCCACTAACTTATTTATACATATAATAATACACTCTACCATTTTCCACTAACTCATATACCAATATAATATTCCTTCTTACATTCCATGTCACATCCTCAATTTTTAGCGCATACAGTAATAATAATTCGAGTGATAAAAATTCTTCCTGTGCGATCAAAATTAGATGAGACTATAGAATTATGGAAAAATGCGTATTTCAAGGTGATATTTTATAAATATATAATAGTGATCAAAAATATTTATTGGAATCAAGGAATGATGATAAGATGGTAGTAGATTAAGTCAAATGTGAAAAATAAGCTTGATTATGTAAAATTAGGTCGATCAATTAAATGCATGTATATCAAGGCATGATAATTTACGTATGCATGGAAATGCATGTAATGGAGGAATTAAGCTAAATTATGATTGAATTTGAAGTATACATAATTTAATAATTATGTATGATTAGGGATCGTATAAATAAATTATACATATGAAATATATACATCTAAATATATGCGTATAAAGATTAATTGATGGTTTACATATTGAAAATACTTAATATTTTTACATAGGTATGTCTAAGATAACTTATTTAAGATAATATTAATATTATAGAAAAGAAAGTATAATGGAATTTAGAATTCATTTACGATGTCATAAATGAATAATGATAATGTAAGCATGATATCATATAAGGCTAATTATGATTTTAATCATATTAAGAATGGACAATTATGAATTTATAATACATTAGTGAAAGTATAAAATGATATGTAAATATTAGAAAAGTAAAATTAGTAATTTTTATTAATGATATCATGATGATATCATAAAAGGGTATGATGATATCATAAACAGGTTTATTGAATAATGGAGTGTATAAATGAGTATTAATATAAGAATATTAAAATAATGATAAAGTATTAATTAGACATGTGATGGAATGAATATAATATAGTTTAAATTAGATATGATATAGAAAGGAAATAAGAAATAAGAAAATGATTTCATAATGTGTATGTAAGATGAAATTTAATAATATAGTTTTGAATATGTAAAAATTAGGAAATTGTATTTTTATTTGGTATGGAAAGATGGAAAAGTAGAATGAATAAAATATTTGGTATGGGTAATTGAAAAGAAGTATGAGAAGTTGGAAAAGTAGTATAGAAAGTGATGATAGTGGATGGAGAGAGAGGATTAAATAATAATATTTGGAGATAATGGAAGAAGATAGGAGATTTAATTAATTAAATAATGTGTTGGTGGATGGTATTTGTAATAAAAAAAGTTAAGTATATGAGTATTAATTGAGTATAGAAATACATATTAAAATGGAATTGATAGGTGGAAAAGGAGGTATATACATATAATTATACATATAAAGGGTGTATTGAGGGGTGTATAGGTAATTTATGGGCTGCCCTACACCTAATTCATTATGTCATACAGTTTTGGGGTGTTTTCATGGATTGAAATCCATTCATTTACCATTTCTCTTCCATGATCGAATGCATCCTTCTTTCTTCTCTATATTCTCTTTATTTCTTCATTTTTCTCATACTTCATCTTTCTTCCATGGATACCGAAGTCACTTCATCTTTTCCATCTTTTTCTTTTCAAATCTTCATGTACAAAATAAAAACCATATGTTTAGCTTATGATCTTGGTTCAAAAAATTTTCTTTTCATTCATTTTAGAAGAAACTGAAGTACTTACAAGAAGTTACTTAAAATCCATAACATCTTCTTCTATTTTTCACTTGTTTCTTCAAGTGCATGACTAGAGCTATATGTATACTTGAATGTTTGGCCAAAATACCTTCTAAATCTCTTTGTTTTTATGATTTCTGAATCACTTCCTTTATATTCATAAAAGGGTAAGTTGAAATCCACTAAATCCTTATGTTTTCCTTAAAAATTGAAACTCATATGATGACTAATCCTTCTTTTCTTGTAGGATCTTACTTGTGAGGTACATGCATGTGAGTTTTGATGATAGATTGAGGTTTAAAGTTAAGTTAAAGTGTTGATGAGAAGATCTTTATAGATCGGTGGGAAAATTAAAAAGGAAGCCAAGTTTTAGTTGATTTTAGTAAAGATAATTAAAGGTGGGTTTAGTTTGATGTAATATCTTCATGATTCATGCATTTTTGAGTAGTTTGATGGGTTAGCCAAATTTTTTTGAGCATAAAGAGGTCATGGCTGAATGGTTTGGTTGATGATTTAGTAGTTTTTAGCTTTTAGTTTGATGATTTAGTTGATTAGTGATGTGATAATCCTAATGCGTTAGACATAATTATATGTTAGAAGTTAAGGAATACAGTTATAGAAGCTTATGCTGATAAATAGTTATAATATGATGAATATATATAGTATCATTCTTTGATGTCATTTATGTTGAATGTTGGTAAAGAATATAATTAATATGATTAATTATATTATGAATTATGAATTAAAGGAATATGTGATTAAGTGAAAAATGGCATTTCTGAATGCTTACAAGATTTTATTACGTCTTGAATTGTTTTGAAACTAATGATATTGATTATGGCAATGTGGATAAGCAGTTTAGATTATTACTAAATTTAGATGAAGTGTTAATGGATGTATAATTATGATTGATATAGTACACATGACATTACTACATTGTTTAAAGGTAATGTTATAAGAGACCACAGCTATGTAACATGATAACAAACTTAATAAGGTATTGATATTATTGAACAAAGATATGAGTAATATAGAAAACATATAAAGGTGGATAAACCTGAAATGTTTAGAAAAGTATTTTATGTGATTATACGATGATGTTATAAATAAGATTAAATGAATTATGAGATTTATTTTCTACATGATATTTAAATGATTACGTTTTTCTATATTATGTTTAAAGGCACCTGTAAGAGTAGGGCATCCCGGACGAGGGAGCCCCGCACGCTATTCGGCGTGAAATGCCATGGTGCTTGCTCTCAATGGCGTATCTCATTTTTTAATTTTGAAAACAAAGTTGAGTTTATTAAGTGGAGTCGCCACCCAGTTGTTTTTGTCAATTCAATTGAATGACTAGACAACCAGGAAATAAAACCCGGGCCTTCCTGTGTTGGAAAGCGGCCTGAATTTCTTCAAAGAATGGGTTCAGGATTTCCAATTTATTCGTATTCCATCTTGTTATGTTCACTTTGTTTAATTTTAAAGAAAGTTCCTAAGCACGCATGTAGGTTCAAGTTTGTTTAGCATACTTTTTCATGGCATACGGCATTCAAAGAGGCATACACAACTATAGAAAGCATAAAGAAAGCATAAATGCAAAAAATTAAATGCAGAAAATAAAAATGTGGGCAAATACAACCCACCCAAAAGAAAG
>CANYBF010817523.1:0-13741 GCA_948192965.1 Dalechampia spathulata
GGTAAAATTTTCAATATCCTCTTTTAAGCTTAAACTCAATTCTTATCATAAACTTATCACCATAATCATAATTTCATATCATTTTCACAACAATAACATAGAAAACACAACATAACATTAATTTATGAATGCATAATAATCAACTAAATGCAGGATGTGACATATTTTATTTTATTGATTTATTTTTAAATTCATTTCAATTGATATTGTAATTATCCTCTCATAATTCAAGTAATTCATTTCATTCAATTTTTTTTGAAAGTATAGTAAATCTTGTAATAGATGAGCTAGAAGTATGAATTATTTTTATAATCATTAATCATTAATTTTTAGAAGTTATAAATACATTTAATATCTTAATTCTTGATATATTTAATATTTGATCAATAAAAAATTAAAATCATTTTTATATGTCAAATAAAAAAAATGTATTTAATAAAATATATAAAATATTATAAATCAAATGGAAATTTATATATTGATTTCAGTTATTTGTATAAAAACATGCTTTAAAAATCTCTCAAAATGGCATTTATAAACTTTCAAAAGAAATTGAAGAAATTTATTTATTTTATTTTGAACAATATTTTATTAATTAATTTAGTTTTTGGGACGTAGTTTAAAGAAAATCCCCCGCCTTCATTGTCAACGTTATATTTGCATTGCATGTTCTAAAAATTATTACTGTTTTTTTCACCATATACCATGCACGTGAAATTTGTTAAATATTAAATAAAATTTGTTTAAATAATTATAGTATTTTTTATTAAATTATAAATCAAATTGTAACATTTTTTAAAATAATTAAATTTTAAATCTCTGTTTAGGTAAATAGACGAATCACAATCACTTTTTATTTTTATTTTTATTTTTATTTTAATAAAAATCTAGATATAAATCATATAAAATCAAATTTTACTTTTAAAAAATCACATAAATTAGAAAATATAATATTTAAAATGTTGAGCTGAATTTAATTTTTAAAATTTTTTTAAATGAAAATGTAAATTCAAAAATCATATTAATATTGAAGATTTATAATATTTTAATAATTGAATTAACCAAAATACTTTTCAACTTCCATCGTTTAATAATAATTGAATTAATTTAGCCGTGAAGAAGAGGGAAATCTCCGCCATCCATTCTCCCGTAATTTCAAGCGCTCGGCTTCTCTCCACCTCCGCCAACTGCCATTCACGGTGTCATTTCGCAAGTGAAGTTCACGTCCGACCAAATCAGTCTCATCCTATATGCTCCCGCGCTTCTTTCCTCTCTTTCGCCCCTCCTCCGCCGTTCCTATGGCGCGTTTTGTTGTACGCGCCACTTCTCTCCCTTTCACCACTGGCATCATCTCCTCCGCACACTCTTCTCATTCAACCCTATCCTTCATTTCCAAATGTAACTCTACCTTTTCTAAACGATTCCGCTTTTTCTCCGAAAGAAACCCCGAAGTGATCAGGACTCCGGTTTTCGCCGCACAGAGAGGCTTTCGGAAATTACGGAGACGAGCAGTCCCAAAGAACAAAGAAAGAGAATTACTACTTGACGTCAGCATTTGCATTGAAGATGACCTTCCCGATGATCCTGAAATATTGGTAATGTAATTTATCTCAATGTGAACTGGTAATTTTCTTTTTAATGCATTAATTTACATGTTGCTTATTCTGTAGAGCATTTCTGAATTGTTACGAGTTAATGTTCCGATGGCCATGAAATTAGCATTTGATGGACTAAAGGATTCAAATTACAAGACTAGAGACAATGCTATAAGTGACTTGGGAGGTTTCGAGAGTGTTGAGCTATCTGTATTACTTTGTAACGATGATTTTATTCGCAAACTTAATAAAGAATGGAGAGATGAAGATCATGCTACTGATGTTCTTTCAATGTCTCAACATGTCCCCTCTCTTGATCTTCCTGTTGTAAGTAGCTTGTTACAGTTATCATCTTTATTCTGTCTGGTGAAATGGTATCAGAGATTTAACTTGGCGAGTGTTTTGTTCATCCAATTAACTTCCTTTTCTTTGTGTTACGGAAATTGGCTGCAGCTCATGTTGGGTGATATAGTTATTTCTGTCGAGACCGCTGCACGTCAAGCTGAGGAACGAGGACACTCTCTTATTGATGAAGTTCGCATTCTCCTGGTTGGTGGACGTATTAAATATTTACTCTTTTAGATACATGCTTGGAACATGATTTTGGTTTTCCTTATATTTGATGAATGTCATTGGGAGAGTTTGGTTGGTTGCCTCCAACTTTAGTTGGCGTGTAAGAGAATCACTCATTGCTCATGGTGACATTGTGATAATAATAGGTTTTTTTTTAAGAATGAACTTCGGCAACCCTCGACTTTGACT
Source organism: Dalechampia spathulata (assembly GCA_948192965.1). NCBI lineage: Eukaryota > Viridiplantae > Streptophyta > Magnoliopsida > Malpighiales > Euphorbiaceae > Dalechampia > Dalechampia spathulata. Next base: position 2,358 of record CANYBF010817523.1, read on the forward strand.
TTTAGATCTCTCGCTACCAAAAGAAAAGTAAAGAATGTTCCTCAAATGTTCCTCATTTTCAAGATCAAGTAATCATGTAGATATGCCTGCTTGTATTGCATTCTTCTCAACATTGCATGTCGGATGAGATTTGTCAGTGACCAGGTTAAACGGAGATGCATCAGAGAGTAGGGTATCCTCAACATAACTAAAAGGAAAGGGCATGAAATCTAGAAATTAAGTATTTATGCCGAAAAAGCATCATTTGGAGTTGGATCATGAAATTTTCAATTTTGTAAATATTTGCAGGTTCATGGCTTGTTGCATCTTTTAGGATTTGATCATGAGATTAGTGAAGAAGCTGAAACTGAAATGGAGAAGGAGGAGGGACTGCTTTTGAAGAGTCTTGGGTGGAAAGGAAAAGGATTGATTCAGAGTGCTTATGATGCTGACATTAATGTGAATCCTCAAACAGAAATTTTGGATGGTAAGTACAACATTTTCTCTTTTATCAAATTCAAAAGTTTCTGTTTTTCTTTGTTTGTTTGAAGTTGGAGCATTCATTTCTGCAAGTGCAACCTTTGGCAATGAGATAATCTTACACATTCTATGCTAAAAAGACAGGAAGAAAGAAGGCAGTCTTCGATTCTATAAACCAAATTTCAGATATATTTTTTGCGACATGGATGGTGAGATTATCATGATATTTTCTTGAGAATGTTTATAAGTTTAATCATGAACTTCTATATTCTAATCTTTGTCGCTCTTTCTTTTTTTTGGGGGAAGGTACATTGCTGAACAGCAAAAGTCTAATATCCTCAACAAATGCAAAAGCTTTGAAAGAAGCTTTGTCAAGAGGTGTGAAGGTGGTGATAGCAACTGGAAAAGTAAGAAACTTAGGAATCTTAGCCTCATAAACAGCTTATCCATAAACATGACAATTCTTTTGAAGTTTTTGTTCAATCATTGAAATGCAGATATCTGCCATTGTTTTCCATTCATCTTAAATTTGTGACTTAATTTCATTTTGCAACAAAATAAGTGGGATATTTCATTTTGAGTTTTATGGGTTTATTGGTCCAATAGCTGCGGTTCTCCTTGTTATTTTATGCTTTATGAAACTTCTAGTGGGTATCTGTTGGTTACAGGCCCGTCCTGCCGTTATAAGTATTTTGAAGATGGTAGATTTAGCTGGCAAAGATGGTGTTATTTCAGAGTTCTCTCCTGGAGTTTTCTTACAGGTTCCCCCCCTACTTTGTTTTCATCTCCATGTAATCTACTCTCGCTGCAAGTTTCACTTTTTCTTTTCTTGTACACCTTCAAGAATTTTTGCCAGCAGCATTCTTAACATTGCTTGTAGAGATTTTATTGGTTAGATATAGCACTTGTGGAAGAAGGAGAACAGTCATATTAGCATTGCAAGCAAACAGCTTATCCATTTTTCATATGTTTTCCATAGACCATGAATCTTAAACATCAACAGACCATCAACACACTTCTGCATTCATGCAATACTAATTGCATTCAGTTTATAGTCATTGAATTCTGTGTATGTTTCTTATCAGCGACATCTACATGATTTCAGGGGTTGGTTGTTTATGGTAGACAGGGCAGAGAAATTTTTAGAAGCAATTTAGATCCAAGTGTCTGCAGAGAGGTAGAAGTTTGAATGAAATTCCATTTCTATTTTGCTTAATGTATGATAATGTTACTGAAATAATTTTCTTATATTCAGGGTAACTATTGTCTAGTATGACCTATTGGTATTTTCTAATGCCATTGTCTTGAATAGTTTTACTTTCAGATGACCAAGCATTTTGATTGAGCATCAGACTGTGCTGTTGATTGCAGCTTAAGTGCCTATGAATGAGATTATTTTGTCCAGCAATTTTTTCCTGGATATCTTCTCTTTGTTCCAAAATTTCATAATATTTTGTGTTTGGTATGGCCATTTAGAGCTAACCAATATCAGTTCGAGTGTCACCTCTTTTGGATTGGCATTGTTGTGATTTGCACAGGCATTTGTTATCATTATATTCTTCCTCATTGTTGTCATTGACTCCTTTCTTTTACCATGTTGTAATTCAAAAATTGCAGGCATGCATCTACTCTTGGGAGCATAAGGTTCCTCTGATTGCATTCAGCAATGACCGCTGCTTAACGCTATTTGATCACCCACTTGTTGATTCATTGCATACCGTATATCATGAACCAAAGGTGCACATGTGATAACAGTTCTCTTGATGTTGCCAACAAATTTTTGGTTAAATCTTGAATCTTGATCAGCATAAGGAATCTTTACAGGCAGAAATCATGCCTTCGGTTGAGCATCTTGTGGCTGCTTCCGACATACAGGTGTGGTCACAAATATGGTCTTTCTGTTCATTGTAACGAATAGTGTAGATGTGTTTTACTTCAAAGGTGCATTTTATAATGATAAGATTCGTTATATAACGAGAAAAGATAACTAGGAAACACACAATTTTGGGCAAGTGTTTGGTAGATGGTCTCAACCATGATATTTCTTTACCGATGATAATGCAGTCCAGTTTCCACTGATCAGCTCTAATCTCACTAATCATCTGAAACTCAGTGGTTCAGGGTGTTCACGTTTAAGAACATCTTACTGAATTTTTGTATTTACCCTTTCGATATTTATGATCAGATTTTGGAACCAGTGGGAGGTATCTTTGATTCATGCATATGTATGCATTACTTGTGCATGTGCAAAATGGAGAAATGATTTTGGTGCTCTCTCCTTTCGTATGACTGTTTCTATCCTTTTGATTTACAGAAGGTGTTGTTTTTAGACACCCCCGAGGGAGTGGCTACTTCATTGCGGCCATACTGGTCAGAAGCGACAGGGGATCGTGCCAAAGTTGTCCAAGCTGTGCCGGACATGCTTGAAATTGTTCCACATGGAACCTCAAAAGGGAGCGGAGTAAAAATGTTGCTTGATCATTTGGGTGTTACTGCAAAGGAGGTATGGGCGATTATAATCTGTTGAATTGAAATTTGATAGCATCATTGGCTTCAATAGTAAAATATCAGCAGGAAATATAACTATTGTGTGAAGAAAAGGAATTGTTGTGGAGGGACAATTTATATGTAGCGTCGAAATATTCAAGCTGATCATTACTAGGAACAATTTGAGGCCTTTAAATTTACAGGTGGGTTTCTGATATAATGCAAAACCGGCATAGTTGGGTAAAAGATAACATTTAAAAGATGGAGATGCTAATAGCCAGATCCATGACCAAACCTTGCATGTTAAATCTTAAAGACATGCTGGTGTGTTTAGATCCTGATTGGTTCTAATTATATACTTTTCAGATAATGGCTATTGGCGATGGGGAAAATGATATTGAGATGCTTGAGTTAGCCTCACTGGGCGTCGCTCTTAGCAATGGTGCAGAAAAGACGAAAGCTGTGGCTGATGTAGTTGGCATCAGTAATGATGAAGATGGTGTAGCTGATGTCATCTATCGTTATGCATTTTGAACTTCAAGTGTGAAAAACGTCTACCTAGATGTGATCTCTATGGTGCAGGATTTGACCTGCAAATTTTGGAAGTTTGACTATTCCTTTCTCAAGAATGAATGATTAGATGAGCCTGCCAACATGGAGTATACGCCTCTTTTTCCCATCATTATTTATAAGATGATTTCAGGGAATAGGCATATAGCCTAGCCAGCATTGATACTGAAGCAATATCTCTGAGTTTGTGCATCCGAAGACGATTAATAATTTCCCGATTCATCAAATGTAGTCATTATTCAACTTCAGATTAAGATTCTTATGGGGGGGTTATGTCTAGAAAAAAGTGATGTAATTCTTTGTTTGTGCAAGATTTAATCATATACATATTCTGCTTGTTATTGATGCTCCTCGTGAACTTTAGCATGTAATTCTTTATTTATACGGGATTTCAGCATTCATGCTTTGTATCAGGCAGGTCATGAAGCAATTTCCTGTTCTGTGCTCTTCAGGAAGCAGAAAAAGAAACGTTCAATGTTCACTATGCACACGTGATAACAGAGCTTATATTTTTTGCTTTTCGAGTATTTTAAGGTTATGAACCTTCAATCTGAATGAATTTGGCTATGCCTTTAAAGAGCTTCAACCCAGCTATCTCAAAGGACGGGAATCTGCATTTGTCTATTCGCGGTCTGGGCCTGGCAAGGAATCGGAGGTGTGGACTCTGACAACAAAACAAATCGACATCAGAGAATATATTTGTTTACCTAACCCGACAGACAAAATCGACAAACTGAACTGGCTTATTTCTTGTTACCCATTTGCCTTAAACAAAGACACCATATTCACATCATTTTGGAGAAAAGAAATAGAGAAATTGTTCGTCTTATGTCACTAGAGTTCAATGGATTCCATCTACAAGAAAACTTCCAGCCAGAATTCTCACTAGATACTTATCTCTGATGGATCAAGTTGAAGTGCTCCTGATAATTCTTTGCTTATTATTCTTCCATGTGAGAGCTCAAAGCATCTCGAATTCTGATCAAGTAGGCGTCCTCGAGCCACTCCGACCAAGCCTTGCGGCAGTGATTGGGGTCATATCAGTCATGATCTCTATAACATTTATTGTACTTGCCTACGCTAAATTCTGTCGCAGAGACGAAGCTAGTCGCTTATCCCATGATAACAACCGCCAAACTCTCACACTTGTCCGATCAAGGTCTAAATTTTCTGGAATTGATAAGGAAGTCATTGATTCACTCCCTTTCTTCAGGTTTTCTTCACTTAGGGGATCAAAAGAAGGACTAGAGTGTGCAGTGTGCTTGTCAGGATTCGATGACACAGAAATTCTTCGACTGTTGCCAAAGTGCAAGCATGCATTCCACAAGAACTGCATCGACCAGTGGCTAGAAAGTCACTCTAGCTGCCCTCTTTGCCGGTACAAGCTCGACCCTGAAGAACTCAAGAGCTTCAGTTATTCGAGTAGCTTGAGATATATGCGAAGCCCTCCAAATCTAACTGATGATCCCAATCTTGAGCTCTTTATCCAGAGAGAAAAAGATTATCAGGGTTCATTCAGATTTAACCTTGGCAAAGTGAAAGATGAAGAATTGCTCATCCAAAAAGGTAACGACAACAATAATTTGTTGCATAAATTCAAGCACAAGATCATTGTATCCGATGTTCTTATGAAGAACAGATGGAGTGATGTCAATTCCTCAGATTTATTGTCCTTGAGTTCTGAGATGCTTAATATCATGTCAAGCAACAGGTTCTTGGGTCCGTATTCAAAGAGTGCAAGATTCCAAAGTAGTTTGTCTAGGAATGAAGATATAGAAAAAATCAAAGAGGATATAGCGAGGAAAAGATTGTACGAGTCCAGGATCATCAGAAGTAATTCATTTTCAGCTTCTTGTTTCGCGTCCACCTCGTACCAAAGTCGAGGTTCATCGAAAATGATCAATCCTGCAGAGAAGAGATCAATGTCTGAAATTACAATTTGCTCAAGATACAAAGACACAAGTGTGAAGAAGGAAACAAAAGAAAGTACGTCACCAGGGAGTATCAGAATTGAAAATGTAGACACGACAAGAAGGATTTGGCTAAGGATAGCTCGAAGAACAGTTCAATGGTTTGCAGGCAGGCAGGAGGCAGAGCACAGAAGGCAGCCATCAAATGTCTGATATGAATTTAGATTGTTGGGTTCTGCTAATTCCTGGTTGCCATTGATGGTCAACTATTTGGTGCAACACGATATAATACAAACGAAAAGGAAGGCTATGAATCTTATAAATTTTAATTTCTTTTCAGAGAAGTTAATAGGATAACCTTTCTTTATTACTTTAATTCACATTTTTAAGTGTTGGAGTCGTTTTCTTATATAAATATTAAAAATGCATCTGTTTTCAGTGATGATCATGACATATCAGCCTGTTTCTCTTTGTTGCTTTTCTGCCAAAGAATCAAGCCATTAAGGCACCCACCGATGGTGTCTTTGTTTTTGTTAGTTAATTATTATTGATATCTTAATAACCACACAGTTCAAGGGAAATCACCCACTTGAATTCTTTAAAATGAAACAATTTATATTAAAAGAATTGATTCTTTACCCGACTTGAAGTGGATTATGAGACATGAATAGAGAGGTTAATTAGCTAGGTGCTAAATCCCCACTAAATGCTAAGTCATGACAACACTAAGTACATAATATCTAAGTAATATAATCTGAAGCAAATGGCCTAATACAAATGGAAACCCCCTTGATCGGAGCTATCAACGTCAGAATTACTAGTAGAATAGCAATGTCTGTTCTTTATAGTCTTCAGTTCTTCAACTCTACTGATGCTACTACTTGGGGTTGTATCTTTTCCCCTCTCTTCATTTTTTCTCCATTTCCATTTCCTAACCCAATGCTGACCCAATAGATACCCTAAACCTGTAAAAGTTGCTATGGTGCACCCTCCTCCTATAGTCACAATAGCCACCAGCACCCATATCTGACCCCACCCTCCATCTGGCAAAATTGTCCACATGGCAGCCATGTAAGCGGCTGCCAGGAATAACATGGATACCCACATCATCTTATGTGCCAATGTCAACACTTTCATCATTGATTTCCGACGAAATGGGATGATGCTGACCAGGAAAATGACTATACCAAGTGACATGAACAATGCCACTATGTTACAAACAACAAAGACCTTGAATAAAGTCTTTGTCCCCCTTAATGCTTTGCCGGTGGTTTGGTTAAACCCACCTGGAGGATTTATACCAGCAGCAAACGTAACAGTAGCAATAAGAACTGCCACCACTGTGATTGTATTCCTTGCATTCCTCAGACCTTCACTCTGGATTTCCAGCTGCTTTTCACGACGGCGCTGGTTCTTACGACGGCGATGATGGTGATGATGATTCGGAGAGTCTAGCATTTGCTTTGGAGATGAAGTTGGCGGTGGATTGGGGTTATGTTCATGTACTATGTGTCGACTTTCCGTGGAACTTGGCGGTACTTGTTCACTTCTCTTGCCGCCGGCATCCAGTATTGCTGGTATAATCAAAAGAGCTCCTGAATTGCTCGCGTCTGACTCTGCCACATCAAGGGCCGTCTGCCCCTTTCGGTTTATAGCATTTACATCCGCATTAAGTTTCAGTAGGTAGCTCACCATCTACCATGCGAAACCATAATCAATAATTAATTAACAAAATCCAAATGATTAAGCTGTTAAGTTATTGTAAGTAATCAAGGTCTTACAGTGCTTAGTTTTCCTGCAGTTGCCAGATGCAAAGGCGTATTTCCATCATTATCAGGCTTGTCAATAAGCTTGCCGATGTTGAGAGTTTCCATCAGGTACTTAACAGTATCGAACTGATTGTTTTTAACGCCAAGATGGAGAACAGTTTCGCCATTTTTAGTTATCATGTCAGCAGATTCAAGACTAACAGAGAGAATCTCATCAATGATACTAACTTTTCCTTTGGTTGCAGCCCAATGGAGCGGGGTTTTACCGTCATTGTCTTGTATGGAAGAGAGATCGGCGTCGTGTCTTAGTACCTCCCTTGTGGTTTCAAGATGGCCTTTGCTGCATGCCAAGTGAAGCGGAATGCAACCATTTATGTCCTTTTTCCAGGCAAAATCTAGGCGTATCGTCAGGATTTCCTTCACAATCTCTGCAAAATGATTAATAATGAGAATAAGACCGACCGGCCATGATCTGAAGGCAGAAAAGTACATCACATCATTTTTCTACTTCTCTATCTTCAGATTTTACTTTTCAAGCTGCACTTTGTTTGAAAAAGAGAATCAACATGATAATACGACAACCATGAAAGAAAAGTATTTGCAAAACATATTTAACGTGTGTGAGTGCAAGTTGTCATGACATTGACAGTCCTACCAACCAAAAACAGCAGTAGCTCCCTAAATGATTAATTCCTATACCTGTAGATGATTGCAGTTGTGGAGTTGGATCATCAATGATTAAAAAACAAAAACCCCTATCTACTTTGACAAGTTAATTAATTAAATTCCTGTTTCTGCAGTAATATTTTGAAATTCTGAATCAAACCCACAAACATAATAACATTTGAAACTGATTATTGGAGGATTGAAGGGCCACAGTCTCTTCTAATCGTTTTCTTATGTCATTCATACAGTATTAACTCATACATGTAGCTGGAAAACATGACACTAAGTATACAAATCCCAACAGCGAGCCATAATGAACTGGTTCCTCACATATATATATATTTATGTCATAATATCAAGTCGGCACTTCATGTCAAGTTAACGGGAAAACTGTTTATAAACAGTACGAATTTATACACTGTTTGAACCATATGATAAGAACAAACGTTGTGTTGGAATCATTCCAGAGCAGTGAAGTTATTAGTTATAATTAGTATTTGATTAAGGAGAATTGATATTCATGAGAAGTGATTAGGGTAAACCCTACCTGTAAATCCTCCTAAAGCTGCAACATGTAGAGAGGTAGTGAGCCCATCAACTTCTGCCCTGAGTAACCAATGAAAGTTCAGAAGAAGATAATTGACAACGTCAACGTTACCTCTTTCACAAGCAACAAACAGTCCACTTTGGTGATTCTGATTCAACTTGTAAAGCACCCATGGATCAGTCTCCACCAGCAATTTCACCATCTCCACTTTCCCTTCCCTGCATGCCTCATGCAATGGAGTCTCCAGTTTCCGGTCCACCTCGCACACCATCTCCGGCCTCAACTTCACGATCTCTTCCGCAAGTTTCAGATGACCATGTCTTGCTGCCATGTGTAGAATGGTGGTCCTTGAACCTGAAGGTATTTCTCGGTTAATTATGTTCTCATTTTCTTGAAATAAGCCAAGGAACGTTGGTACATCGCCTTTCAGCACAGTTTCCTGAAGCCGTCGGTCCATCTTTACTCGTAGTTCCACGGAGTAATATTACACTTACTTTATGCGTAGTTCTTGAACAAGGGGGAATGGTAAAGAATCTAGGTGTACATATATAATATGTAAAGAGGGTCCAGTTGGAGATAAGAAAAGAGAAGGAAGACGAAGAAGAAGAAGAGGTATTTAATAAGAGAGAAGATATCATTTTTTTTTTCCACAAAAGTAAGAACCCTGAAGTTTCTCTGCAGTTGCTATGATGATGTTATGGGTCTTCTCTTCTTGTTTTTCTTCCATAGTTTTGCCATTTCTTACCCCTAATTTTATTAATAGACATTTCTATTATAATTTTCAAAGAATTGGGCATCCTTTTCAGGCTTGGTGTGAGGTGGTGTGCGGTCATGGTAATCCTTGGTACCAAAAGGTGATGCCTCCACCCATGAACCCCCACATCCCAACCCGACATCAGGTCATGGTAATCCTTTTGAGTGAGCAAGTTGATTGCTTTGCATAGCCCATCAAGCAGTGGGAATTGATCATTCGGGAACCGACACTTTCTAACGAAAACGGCTTTACTTTATACGTAGTGTAGGTCAATGGGTTCTTTCTTTCATATAATACTTATATATATATATATATATATATTATTATGAAGAAAACATCATAAAGCCTTTCTCTTTTTGTTTCTTCTGGAACATCAAATATTAATATAATGAAATTGTTTAATATAATATGATGCTTATAAAAGACAAAAAGCTGACACACAAGTCAAAAAACTACTGCTTATAATATTCAATTTCATGCAACGAGGAGTTTTGGTAAGTTGGAGAGATTTTCCATGCTGGAATTATGAGAATTTTAAGTCAAATCAAAAGAAAATTCCCAGAAACACACGCACACGCACACGCACACGCACACGCAGATGCTGATGACACCTCTACTCTCATTATTATCATCCGTGTTTAATATTCTGCTCACGGGGTCTTACTTCCCACGTTTTCTTATACCAATTAATTAAGAAAAACTATATATTACTTTTTGTATTCTTATAATTATATTTAAAATTGGTAACAAATTACATTAAAATTCTTTTGATGCTTTTGAAAAAAATAACTTGTAAAAAAAAGGTTTTAAAAAGGTTAAAAAACAGATAATTTGATTTTTTTAAATTCAAATAGAGACATAGTATGTTATTAGTTTCAATAAACTAAGCTACTAATTTTAAGTATAAGAACAATATTACTCAATTGAGAATCCACTGAATGTAAAATTGGATTCAAATTATAATGATTAATTTTGTAATTTTATCATGTTTAAAATATTGGATTGAAGTTGAAATTTTAAACCAATTTTATCAATAAACAATGTGAAAAGTAGTAAAAATTATTACTTTTGCTTTAAGCCCTTGTTTGGAAAATTAAGAAAGGAAGAAAGGAAAATAAGGGAGGAAAATAACTTTTATTTTCTTTCCTTTATTTTACTTCCATATCTTTGGAAAAGAGAAAGGAAAATAAGAATTGGAAAGTGATAAAAAAATATAATATTAAAAATAAGAAAAAGAAATTTAAAATAAAATGACTATTATGTACTTGGTAACAATTTTTTAAACAAATTAATAAATATTTCAATGAATAATATGAATTATACATGATAATTATATATATTTGTATACAATGATAATTATACATATTTGTATGAAAATAAAATCTTAATTAATATATTTATGATGTAGATGAAAATATATTAATGTATATAATAAAATTGAAAAAAATTATTTTCCTCATTGATCAAATAGTGTATAATAATATTTTCAACTTCAAAATATAACATGATGACATAAAAAATTTAATAGTTAAAAAAATATAATAACATAAAAAATAATAAATAAGTAATACAAATATTTAAAAAAAAACCATAAAAATAAGCACCTTACTTAATACCGTCAATAATATATAACATTACAAATGCAACAAAATAATAAAACTTTAACCATTCATGTTTCTGAATATACCACTCTATCAACATATCCTTATAGAATCCATAAAAAACATACCTAAATAACACAAATAATTATCATATTCAATATATATTTAACACAAGATAACTATAAAATCAGTTGTTTCCTATGACCTTTATCAACCATTCCAAATGTCTGAGGCATGGTAAACCAAAAAAACTTTTTGTAGCAGATAGATTACTGTAAAAAAACAATAAGCATTCATCAAAAAATTAGCATTCACGCCAGGTAATTCAAAAATTTTTCTGCAATTGTTAACGACTTTTCTGCAATTCCTTCTTTCCAACACATATGATGTTACACCCGCATCTAAGACCCTAGGAGTTTGTATGCCTACACGTATGTATACGTGTATAAACGTGTGTTTGTATGGATGTATGTGCGTATAAATGTATGCGTATGTATCTATGTATGTGGATGTGTATGTAGGTATGCATGTATGTATACATGTAGGTATAGGTGTATGTGTACATATATACATGTCTATGTGTATGTGTACATGTATTGATGTTTGGTAGAGGGGTAGGAG
>CANYBF010817613.1:0-12406 GCA_948192965.1 Dalechampia spathulata
ATGTTATGCACATATCAATGGTACATGAGATCATATGCTAAAGGGCATGAGCCATGCACATGTATATGTTGACTTAAAGAAGCACATGTTATGCACATACTATTAGCACATGAAAGTCATATGCCAATAGGCATGTACTATGCATATATGACTTAAGTAAACCCTAAACCTAATTATGTATTATTATCATAATTATAATGGCTCATATGGTTTCCTCATTCTTCTTTCTCTTAATTCTCTAAGATTATTGAATTCCTTGAATTCAATAGAGTGAATAAACATACTAGTCTCTTATTTATGTAGTTCTTACAAAAGTGTTTAATAATATGATTCTTATTCTTATTATGTAACATTTTGTAGGCATTCTACTTTTCAAGACATGAAAGAATAAAGGATATTTGGGAGAGAACTAAGTGTTATGGTCCTCTATTACTTCTTTCTACATGATTTTCATGTGGATTTGTCCAAAGATTTGCCTTGGATTCATGTTTTAAATAAAATTTTAATTTTTCAATGCCAAAGTTTTGCACAAAACCTAATAGTTATATTCTTCTTTTATAGTAATTCAGTTATCTAAACAATAGACATGCTTCTTATTGCTAATTTCACAAACTAGTTATTCACATCATTTAATTGATTACATAATTTTTTATATAGTTAGTAGTATAAATAATGGACACACAATAACTTGTCTTTATCATTATTTCATATGCTCAATTGGAAAATTTTATTTACATATTGCTTTTAAACATTCAATTGACCTTTTGAATAGTTACTAAATCAACAATTTCTGCTAGATATATGAATTATTTTTCTTCATTATTTTATAATGCATATAAGCATATAGAACTAAAATTTAACTTTCGGTTGTTATAGTGAATTTACTTTCTTAATTTTTCAACCTCTTCCTTATCATTCCAGCTAACATCGATGACTGAACCTACTACCCCTTCTCTTTTAATTGTCTCTTTATGAAGTGAATCATTTTCTCTTATTTTTTGTTAATAATTTAACAATTTTTCAAAAGATAATGATGTCTACCATCCACTTGATACTTAAAGCAACCAATTTTCTAGCTTATACGATAAACTTTTATTTGTTAATTGCTTAGCTTATATTATTAATTTTTTAATAATAATATTTCTATCCACCACCAACAAATTCTGTCAAATATCACCCAATTAAATTATAACCATTTAAATTAATTGATGACCATTTAATTTAATCATTTTAACACACACACACACACACACACACATATATATATATATATATACCCATATGTCTTATCCTAAATGTTGAGAAAATTTTAATCAAAAATCATTTGACTAGCTGACCATAATCCTTTCTTTAATATTTTAAAATCGTACACATTATAGTATAAAGGAATACCCTTTAGCTCCTTTAAATTGTTTACCTACAATAAACATTATTTTCTTAGTTTGCCTTATCCAATTTTCCTTTTAAAACTCAACTTAATGGTCCTATGTTGATTAGAAGCAAGTGTATCCATCAACAAAACATTTTTTACAATGTGTGTATGTCTATATATATATCAATACAATTTAATTAATTAATAGTCCCCCATTAATCATGTATCTCTCCCTTCTTTATAATCTATTTACCCTTTATTTATTCTTAATTTATTCATATGTTAACTATTCATGTTCTTTGTTTACATTCATTGAAGTAATAATCCATATCATTTGTATTTTCTTATTTTCTTTCACTATTTCTTTTATCAAGTAGTATAAATGTACATTCCTTAGAGCCATGCACCATTATTCTCCCTTTATGCCACTATGCATTACCAATATGCAATTAACCACACATGAATTATTTTAAACATCACAAGTAATAATTATCACACATGGATGTGATAGTAAGATATGGTCATTAGTGTGTTCTACAGCTAGCTTGGTTGTAATCTTCTAATTACTTAAAAAAGATCCTTTAAACCACCGTTTAATTCTTTTCTCCAATCAAACTATCGATGTGATACATTTTGGCTTTTAGAACCCCTTTTCACTTTTGATTTCTTTTCCTAATTTTTACTATACATATTAGAATATTAATACAAAAGTCAACCCTAAACATTTCTTGACTAACCCTTTACCAAGACTAATTTATACATGTATACATAAGCTTTTATATTTAGCATTTTACACTTACACTTTCATTAGTTTTGTTAAGCATATACATATTGCAATACCAATATCATCCTTTTAATAACTTATTATTATTATTATTATTATTATTATTATTATTATTATTATTATATTTAAACTCATTCCTAGTTTACTTCCATTCCCTTTTTAGCTAACATGCTTAACCTAATGTCCATACATAATCAATTAATAAATTATTCAATTGGCACAATAAATCCACACACATTATCACATCATTATACATTCCTTTATCACACAAATTGGCATATTCATAAATCTTATTATCATATATTCTTATACCATTTTATTCCATTTTGTTACACCTAACTGGTGAAACATGCTCCCATAAAATGATTAATAACTATCGTATTATTAGGAATCCAATAATCATCCTACAAGTGATATATGAAATTCCTTTTTAAAAAAAATTGATAGAATATATCTGGTCTATAATATTAATGTTAATTTTATTACCTATGGCTTTGTGTGATCATCTACTTTTATAATATATATATACATTCACATAATTATAGCATGCCATCAAATAATTATCACATGTATCATGTATATAACATAAAAAAATCATAAATTTAGGCAACCATTAGGTAATTTTAGGACATACAAAAATAAAATATTTTACTACCTATAAAGTGTATAAAAATAGTTGAATAACTAAACACCCGTTAAAAATATGTTATATTGTTAAAAAGTGTTTCTAAGGTTGACACAAAAACTCAAAGTGCCCTGACTATGCTAGCAGCCTACTAATCTGAACACCTCTCAAAATTGCCATAACATGCATTCATCAAATGATAAATGCTAATATGGCACCAGGGCCCCATTTGGAGTAAAGTATGATCTTCTCGAGGGGCTTCCTTAAGGAATGATACAAGCCCTTTGGAGGTTGCAAGATGGAGTCATCATGGGATGGTTCTAGATTTGGTTTAACCAACCCACAGCATGAGTGCTAAGTTAAACCCTTCAGAGATGGCTTCAGGTTGTGAAGATATATTCTTTTAAAGTTTCAAGTTCAATTTTACTATTTTTATTAGGTTAATTATCCTAGGCAGGTGTACGAGCATTTATAAGCATGAATAAAGTACATAATGAGCATAACAAGGCAAGAATTATAGCATCTATAGCATAGTAGATATGACATGTACCATGGCATCAACAAGATGATATGACATAAGCATGCCATGGCAAGAATGACATGGCATACCCATGACATGATGAGAATGACATAACATAAGCATGACATGACCAGAATGAATGGTAAGAATAATATGGCATAAGCATGATAGTAAGAATAACAAAGTATAAGCATGACATGGCAATAAAGCATGGCAGCTCAAAGAAATAATAGCCTGTAGAAAGGGAATGAGAGATATGGGAGTATATGATAAACAAAGCTAATCATACATGCTAAAGGGAATAAAATAGAGGCTTATTTTGTTACAAGGGATCTTTCACTATACAAAAATCTGAGACATTAAGCAGCATATCCTCCACTCATAAAAATGACTTTAGGCAGCATGAGCCAAAAACACAAATGGAAAATGATTTGGGTCATAAAAATGTAATAAAACCCAATTTTTAAGAAAAACCAATCAAAGAATTCACCCGAGAATAAGTCAATATCCAAATCTGGTCAAAACATGTCAAGTGACAAATAACAATTAAATGGTATTTAATTGAAGATTAAGATAAAAGTAGTTGATTTAATGGTAAAATTAATGAAAATTGATCATGAAGAATGAAATTGAAAGACTATAATATCATTAAAACATTAATTAGAGATAATCAACACAAAAGGATTTTAAGTTGAAAATTAATTTTGAAGCCATATTAATCAAATTTAACCAATGTTTAACAAATTTATATCATTTAGGTTATTGTGGAACCTCAAATGCTATTAAAAACTTTGATTAGCATCATAAAACAAGTGAAAATGAGTGAAATATAATAAAAAGCATATATGATGTGTGTCTATTTACATGATTGTTATGTGTTCTAGGATGACAAGTAGTGTTAATATTATTATGTTTTATCATGTGTTTGTTAAGTGTGAAGAGTTTGGAGAGCAAAAGAACAAGAAATGAAGATTTTAGGGGGTGAAAACAAGAGTAACAATCGTGATAATCAAAGCCATAATTGTGACAATGGGCAGTAAGCAAAAAGATACCTACTAGAATAAGTCATGATCGTAACTCAAGGCAGAATCAAAGGAGAAAGCTACTGGAAAATGTCACGATCATGACTTGGGAAATTCAAGGCCAAGAAAGCTATTAGAAAAAGTCATGATTATGACTCCTCAATTATTGAACAGCTGGAGGCATGACTTTGCAATAGAATAAGTGGAAGAAGTGGGTTCTGTGGGGGAGTAAAGAGACAACATAAATAAAGACTAATGGGCAAAGGAACCCACAACATGGGAAGAGTTTTGGGTGAAGAAATTAACAAATCCAAGATAAGCCAAAGAGCTACCTCCACCCAAAGATTAAAAGGAAGGAAGCAAGAAAGAAGGAGGGCATCCCATTCTGCAAAAGTGTTTTTCTCTCTATTTTTCTTTCATTTTCTTATTGCTTTTACTTAAGCCATGTATGGCTAACTTATCTATGTAGGAATTGAATCTTTAAATCCTTTGTTGGGATAATTTAGTGTGCTTGTTTACATTGCCGTGAATGTTTAATTTGAGAGATTTTTATTGAGAAATGAAATCTTATGCTTTTATGATTTCAATGAGAGTTGATTCATAAATTGGTTTAAATATTCAACTTAGGTTAGTGTGTACAAGAGATTTGCACATTCACCTTGTTCCTGTATGATTGCTTAATGGTTTCTTTAATTAAGGGAGATAGATCAAGAGAGTGATTCTGAGATTATTAAGAAATCTAGTTGATTTTACCTTGAGAGAGGAAGATTGATGCTTTGAGATATCTTTGGTAGCAACAAGCACATGATAATTATCTTAGCTTGGTGATTCAGATTTCAATTCATATGCTTCTTAATATTGTTTTCTATCTTCTTCTTGATATTTGAATTTGTACTTGTTAATTGTATATGATAATTCCAACCATTATTATTGCTTAAAGAAGTTAGAAATCAAGGCATGGTGGATAAGCAATTAAATCCTTATGGGGTTGATATCATACTACAATAACCTATATACTTGCAGTAGATTAAAGTAGTTGAGTAAAACTACCAACAAGTTTTTGGCACCATTGCCAAGGATTTAAGTGTTTAACATCATTAATAGAGAGTATAATTTGATTTAAGTGTTTTATGTTCTAATCTTTATTTTGAATTTATAGATGTATGAGCAGAAGGAGAACCAAGAACTTCTAATCACCACTTCAAGTGGTTTACGAGGATTTAATAAGATTCGAGTAGGAAAACCAAATGCTACTCAAGAATGAACTACACAAGCAATTCCAATGGAAATAGCAAAAGAGTAAAGAATATTGATGGATATGGTTAGACCGAGTTTCTATGCTAACCAATAGAGCATAATGAGACCGCCAATAGCAGTTAACAATTTTAAGATTAAGCCAACTCTGCTGTAAATGCTACATTCTTTGGTACAATTATTTGGTTTAGTAAATGAAAATCCTAATGCACACATCTTAAATTTTATGGAGATCTATGATACGTTTAGGTATAATGATTTTATGGAGGATGCAATCCGACTGCGACTGTTTCCCTTTATATTGAGAGACAAGGTGAAGATTTGGTTGAACTCATTGACCCCATGTTTAATGACTACTTCGGACCAACTTGTACAAGTCTTCCTGTCTAATACTTTTTTTTAGCAAAAATAACAAAGATCATCAAGGAAATTACCAACTTCCAACAAATGGATAGTGAGTCTCCATATGAAACTTAGGAAAGATTCAAGGAACTACAAAGAAGGTGTCCTTATCATAATTTGCATAGAGAGTTACTACTCCAAACATTTTATAATGTAGTCAACATAACTACAAGGGGAACAATTGATGCAACAGCTGAAAGATCCCTTATGAAGAAAACAATTAAGACATCTTATGAACTACTAGAAGAGATAGCAGGCACCAATGCATTATGGGCATCAGACAGATCTATATTGGTAGCTAAAGAGCATAAAGGTGTATTACCATTAGATGATGTTCCTGCCTTGCAAGTTGAATTTGCAAATTTGATAAAGCAGATCAGCAATTTATCAAAGGTTTCAATTTCCTGTGAGTTTTATGGACAATCAAGACATAATGTCAATGACCGTGATATGAACGAGAACATGGAGCAAGTCAATTTCATAGGAAATATGCCACATTCCATAGGAAGGCAAGGTAACAATCCTTACTCCAATACTTATAATCTGAGAAGGTGAAACCATCCAAATTTTTCATGGAGTAACAATGCAAGAAATGCCCAAAAGACACAACCATCCTCATCCTAAGGCAATTTTGAGTCTAAGATGGAAAAATTCATGGAAATGCTAGGAACAAAGTTGACAAGCCAAGAAGAGAAAAAGAAACGAATGGAGGAAAAATTTGATCAAATCATAAAGAACCATTCATCTTCCATCCATAATTTAGAAGTGCAAGTGGGGTAGTTAGCTACAACACTAGCCAAAGAAATCTTGGAGAACTTCCAAGTAATACAAAGCCAAACCCCAAGGAGCAAGTCAATACCATACAACTAGACTTTCATATCCTTGAAGGACTAGGATTAGAAACTAGTTTAAATAGAAGCTTATGTAAACCTATTCATCACCTTTTAATTATCATACAATATACAGAACCAATTTTGGTCTTTCTTATGCTTTATGCATTTTATGTATTTTATTAGGAAGTGAGGATTTGCTTTCTTCTAATTGCATTAGAAATTAGGGTTAACTTATCAATTTAATTATGGCATTTTCTTTTCTTCCATTAAGCCTTACCATTTGCATTTCCATACTTGCTAGTTTAGGGGTTCAATACGGTGGGGATTTATTCTACCATTGGAGCTATATCTTAGATAAGTGAGGGTTTATGACATACTTACCATTGGGTTCCACATCATTTGGTATTAGAGGCCAAAGGCAAGGTAAATTCCTATTTATCTTAGTTCTTAGGATTTTGTTTAATTCATTTCTTTTCTTATTATATGCCATTTTATTTGTTTAAGTTTCTAGTTATGTTTATGTGTTTAGTGAGTCTATTCATTATCTTATTCTAGTCGTTTGAGTCATAAAAAAACAAAAAAGTAAACAAAAAAACAAAAAAATCTTATATTCTATTGTGTTATTTACAAGTTGCTCATACTAGAGAAGAGTCCTAAACCAACTAGGACACTTATTTTAGAATTATGAAGAGTCCTAATACAATTAAGACATCTACTTTGAGAATTATGAAGAGTCCTAACACAATTGGGACATTTATTTTGAGAATTGTTAAGAGCCCTAACATAACTAGGACACTTATTTTTGAGAATTATGAAGAGTCCTAACACAACTAGGACACCTTCTTTGCGATTCTAAAAGCCATTTGCGACAACTTTCATGAAAAGTCGAAGAGTCCTACAAAAATTGGACTCCTTGATAGTTACCTAAATCTTCTCAAACACACATATTCTTGCATAATTAGGACTTGAAAAAATTGGATTGGCATAATCTATCTAAATTTAGCTCCAATTGATTTGAAAAGTCTTTTATTTTGAATTGCCTGCTTTGCTTAGGTATACCTAAATAGGTTCAATATTTCATATACCTTGATTGAATTGTCTTTGCTTGACTCTTTTTATCTTATTTTTACTCAAAGCTAGCTTTTGCCTCTTAACATTGTCAGAGTGTTATTTGTTTATATCCTCACTCTAATTGTTTTAATCAAATAGTACAAATTCTTGTTCTTGTGCTATCATTCAACTTGTCTACGTGTCTTCTTTCTAGAACTTATTTTGAATTATTTAGGTTGTTCCTTTCTTTCCAAACGTGTACTTTTACTTTGATTGGTGTGCTTTAGTTCTGAAATACAATTGGAAAGATTGCAATAGAGAGGTAAAAGGCATAACGAGTGGATTTGTTTTTATTTTCTTTATTCACAATGAGCTCTTCTAAGAATGATCATAAGCAAGAGGATGCACTTATAATAGATCCATAATCAAAATTTTTCATGGAGGCAATCAATGGCCAAATGGAGAAGTTTCGCAAACTTGTATTTAAGGAGTTATAAGAAATCAAGTTAAATCAAAGTGCAACAAAGGAGGATGACATTCAAACTCCTACAGAAAACCTTTAAAGAGGTTATGATAGGAGATTCTAACCAATAAGCGGAGCTAAAGGTGAAGGTAGAGGATTTCCATTATAGCATATCCAAGAAGAGGATGAAGAAGAGACCATAACTAGTGGTCATGTAGATGAGAACCTTGGCACTATAAAGATGAGAATGCCCAAATTCAAGGTTAACAACAATGCTGAAGAATACCTTGAATAGGAGAGGAAAGTGGAGATGATCTTTGAATGCCAAAACTATTCAGAAGAGAAGAAGGTAAAGATAGTAGTAGTCGAATTCACTGGCAATGCTATGTTTTGGTGGGATCAATCAACTCCAATACAAGAAAGAAAGGCATTTAGCCTATCCTAACCTATCCTAACTTTGGAGGCCATGAAAGCCATGCGACATAGATTTTTCCCTACTCACTATATTAGGGAGCTACATCAAAAGTTGCATAGATTGGTGTAAGGAGGAAGGAGTGTTGATGATACGAAATAGACCATGGAGATTTTACATCAATACAATAAGAATTTCAAATTCAATCATGGCATCAATTGGAAGCATTTCAGATGGAGATCTTAAGTTATAATTGACCAATCTGATGGTTTGAGTAGAACAAAGTCAAACTTACTCTATAATGAAATCCTATCATAGGTCAAAGTCATCAGAGAGATGAAATCAAAGAGTCCAAATTCAACTAGGATTCCTACTTCCATTAGGAGATTACTCTTCAAGGAAATCTTATCATGGGTCAAAGTCATCAAAGAGTCCTAATTCAACTAAGATTTCTATTTCCATTATGAGATTTCTCTTCAAGGAAGTCCTATCATGGGTCAAAGTCATCATAGAGCTAAAATCAAAGAGTCCTAATTCAACTAGGATTTCTAGTTCAGCTAGGATTCCTAATTCAACAAGGATTCCTGCTTCCATTAGGAGATTACTCATCAAGGAAATCCTATCATGGGTCAAAGTCATCAGAGAGATAAAATCGAAGAGTCCTAATTCAACCAGGATTCCTACTTCAACTAGGATTCCTAATTCATTAAGGATTCTTATACTTATTCAATTATAAAGCTTAAAGGAAGAACCACTAACTCTTCTAAGTGGTGCAGTCACAAGGTCACGAGCCAATAAATTTCAACCAGCTATGAACTTATTTATTCAAGAACAAATAACAATGGAGCTATAAGAACAGGCTTTCTACAAGTGCTATTTGGAGCTTAAAGAGGTGCCTAAGACTGTAATATTGCTTGGGGCAAATTTAGAAGAGAATGGAGCCTAAAGGATGCCATTTGGGTCTAATTATGAAGCCATAGCCTTATTTCATAAGCCTATGGAGTAGTTAGGCATGTTGGGCCATAATTTAGGCCTGTTGAGGACCTAATAAGGAAAGGAAGCTAGGCCAATTAGTAACCTAATTAGCTTATATGATTTTCCATGTAACTATAGCATTATTTTATTTTATTTATTTATCTTTTAAGTTAGAGTAGGAATAAAAGACTAAGTCCTCCTTGGATTAGACTTCCATATCCTTGAAGGACTAGGATTATAAACTATTATAAATAGAAGCTTATGTAAACTTATTCATGACCTTTCAATTATCATTCAATATATAGAACCAATTTTGGTCTTTCTTATGCTTTATGCATTTTATGTATTTAGTTAGGAAGTGAGGATTTGCTTTCTTCTCATTGCATTAGGAATTCAGGTTAACTTATCAATTTAATTATGGCATTTTCTCTTCTTCCATTAAGCCTTATCATTTGCATTTCCATACTTGTTAGTTTGGGGGTTTAGTAGGGTGGGGGTTTATTCTACCATTAAAGCTATATCTTCGGTACATGAGGGTTTGTGGCATACTTGCCATTAGGTTCCGCATCATTTGGTATCAGAGACCAAAGGTAAGGTAAATTCTTATTTATCTTAGTTCCTAGGATTTTGTTTAATTCGTTTCTTTTCATAATATGTGCAAATTTATTTATTTAAGTTACTAGTTATGCTTATGTAGTGAGTCTATTCATTACCTTATTTTAGTCATTTGAGTCATATAAAAAAAACAAAAACAAAAAAATCTTCTATTCTATTGTGTTATTTACAAGTTGCTCATACTAGAGGAAAGTCCTAAACCAACTAGGACACTTATTTTGAGAATTTTGAAGAGTCCTAATACAATTAAGACACCTACTTTGAGAATTGCGAAGAGTCCTAACACAACTGGGACACTTATTTTGAGAATTTTGAAGAGTCCTAACACAACTAGGACACTTATTTTTGAGAATTGTGAAGAGTCCTAACACAACTAGGACACTTATTTTTGAGAATTGTGAAGAGTACTTACATAACTAGGACACTTTATTTGTTATTTTAAAAGCCATTTGTGATAACTTGCATGAAAAGTGGAAGAGTCCTACAAAAATTGGACTCCTTGATAGTGACATAAATCATCTCAAACACACATATTCCTGCATAATTAGCACTTGAACAAATTGGATTGGCACAATCTATCTAAATTTGGCTCTAATTGATTTGAAAAGTCTTTTGTTTTGAATTGCCTGCTTTTATCTTTTTTTACTCTAAGCTAGCTTTTGCCTCTTAACATTGTTAGAGTGTTATTTGCTTATATCCTCACTCTAATTGTTTTAATCAAATAGTACAAATTCTTCTTCTTGTGCTATCATTTGACTTGTCTAAGTGTCTTCTTTCTCGAACTTATTTCGAATTGTTTAGGTTGTTCCTTGCTTTCCAAATGTGTACTTTTACTTTGATTGGTGTGCTTTAGTTCTGAAATACAATTAGAAAGATTGCAATAGAGAGGTAAAAGCATAACAAGTGCTTCATATCTAGAAAAGCCAAAAGAGAGAGAGAGTAAACACGTGAGGAATTTAATGGATGCATTTGATGAATCATGGTACTTTGAAAGAATTTTTTATTCTAGGTGTTTGTTACATGATAAAAAATGTAACATAATCATCAACATGGCAATTAGCAAGAATATTATTTCAACTTCAATGGTGGAGAAATTATAATTGGCTTTAGAAGATCATCCTCATCCATATAAATTTAAAGTCTTTCAAGTAGATGTTGAGGTGGAGGTAACCAAACATTGTCAAATTCAATTTTCTTTTTATGCTGATTATGAAGACTTAATTTGGTATGATGTGATCCCTATTAGCACATGTCATATAATGTTAGGAAAACCATGGGCAAAGGAACGCCATGCTTGACATAATTTATGTAGAAATAAGTTTGTTTTTGAATATAATGGGAAGAAAGTGTCTTTATATTCTTATCCCTTGGAAAGATTTCCTTCAAGCTTCAAGGATAATGGTATTAAGCATTTGAAGACTTTCTATGAAAGCTTGAAAAGTACACAAGTTGTTGAAGATTTTCAAAGCCATGATGTGGTGGAATATATTCAGTAAAAAGAGTGTGAGGAAGAAGTAAAATCAAGAGAAATTGAAGTAGTGGAAGCTAATATATGTTTCAATGAAAAAGAAAAAAAGTATGATGAGATTGTTAATGTTAGCGAGCCAATGTTGGGTATGGAACATGAGATAAGATTAGATGAATTTATTAATGAGGAGTATGGATGTATTTTGGAAGAAAAATTGAGTGAAAATTTTGAGATTGAAAGAAAAATAGATGAGCTTGAGAGTGATGATACTCTTGAGAGAAAAGCAAGTGAGGTGTTTTCTACTAATGTTTATTTTGTTCATAGATTTTATGAAGGAATTATTTAGAAAACACAAAGCAATAGAGTCATCATTATCTGCATTAAAAGGAGGATATTTAATAAAGCCACATATTCCTTACAACAAGCTGAATTCGAGGATGAATTCTTTTCAAGAGTGGGAGAATGATACAAAACAGACCATGGAGATTTTACATCAATACAATAAGAATTTCAAATTCAATCATGGCATCAATTGGAAGCATTTCAGATGGAGGTCCAGAGTTACAATTGACCAATCTGATGGTTTAAGTAGAATAAAGTCAAACTTACTC
>CANYBF010817990.1:0-16372 GCA_948192965.1 Dalechampia spathulata
AATATGATCATGCCCGTATTACTCTGCTAAGAGTCAGAATCCTTTCATGATTTCGAATGCTTGCACAACCTCACGCTTATTCCACGGGTGTACTATTATCATGACAATATGATCATGCCTGTATTGCTCTGCTAAGAGTCAGAATCCTTTCATGATTCCGAATGGTTGCACAACCTCATGCTTATTCCACGGGCGTACTCTTATCATAACAATATGATCATGCCCGTATTGCTCTGCTAAGAGTCAGAATCCTTTCACGATTCTGAATGGTTGCATAACCTCACAGTTATTCCATGGGCGTACTCTTATCATGACAATATGATCATGCCCGTATTGCTCTACTAAGAATCGAAATCCTTTCATGATTCCGTATGGTTGCACAACCTTACGCTTTTTCCACGGGCGTACTCTTATCATAACAATATGATCATGCCCGTATTGCTCTGCTAAGAGTCGAAATCCTTTCATGATTCCATATGGTTGCACAACATCATGCTTATTCCACGGGCATACTCTTATCATAATAATATGATCATGTCTGTATTTCTCTGCTAAGAGTCGGAATCCTTTCATGATTTCATTTGGTTACACACCCTCATGCCAATTCCATCAGCATTCGCTTATTATTGCAATATGGCTAGGTCGAAATGCTATCAAGTTTTTACCGTAATCCCTCATATAATCAGGCAATGATCAAACCTCTCGTTTGCTTATTTAAGAGAATCGCACCTCGAGTTCCCAATGTAACTCCAAGTTAGTACCCCACCTAGGGCAGGAGAACTTGAATTCACCAATTCTCGTGGAGGTATAAGGTTGGAAGGGAGCGATGCTGCATGCTACGTGTTCGCTAACCATTTTGTGTTTTTTGTCCAAACACGCATACATGTATACTCATGCAATTCTCTAACAAATTTCACTTTTGCAGCCATAACGCTGGATGTTTCCTAGCATAGGTCACGCATACATCCTGCGTGATGCATCATGTGCACCCATGCATATGCATGCTAACTCGCTTTGTTTCAACCATGACATTGCATATTTCCTAGCATAGGTCACGCATACATTCTACGTGTCGCATCACGTGCATCATATGCAACCGCATGTGCATACTCATTCATCCATGCTAACTCTTTCTATCTTCTACAGAACCATATCAGACTCATAAAACGCCAGGAATGTCGCATCCTCATCTGGCCCTACTACCTCAACACTGGATGAGGCCACACTTGCTGCGGTTCAAAATCTAATTGACCAATTTGTGGCCAAGCTCCTGAATGATAGCTTCAAGATCATCCTGCAACAGCAGATCCGGGAGGCCCTTAGCCCTGCTGAATTCATCACCCCACCAGCTCCAATTAAGGAAAAGGGGAAGGGTGTCAACTTGTATGATATGGAGGCCGATGATGACGTCTCCCTCCATATGCATGATGTCCGGAAGTCTGAGACCACTGTCTTAGAGTAGAAGATAGAACAGCTGCAAACCATCATGAAGACTAAGGGCATGGGGTCTGATTTGGACTTTGATGAGTTCTTTGTCCGTGCTATCAAGGGGCTGCCTGCCAAATTCAAGCTCCTTGATGTTCCCAAGTACAATGGAGTTAGGGACCCGAAGAACCATCTGAAGACCTACACCATGCTGATGAGCACCACTGACTTATCAGATGATCAGATAATTTGGTTCTTCTTCATTTCACTGGAGGGATTAGCGCTAGCCTGGTATCATAGTCTGAACAAGGCAACCACGGCCGAGTGGAAGCCTCTTTGTACTGCATTTTGCAAACAGTATGGGTTTAAGGCCCGATTTGATGTAACCTTGATGGATTTAGAAATGGTTAAACAAAAGGCCAATGAATCTTTCATGGATTACTTTAGTCGCTGGATGGACAAAGCCGCATTAGTCCAACAAAAGCCATTTGAATCGGATATGATCAACAAGCTTATCATAGGGTCGCTGCCACTCTACCAAGATAGGTTGAAATATCAGACGTTCCATACCTTTGAGGACATTTACTCAGTGGAACAATGCATTGAGCAAACTGAGGGTAAGAAAAAGGAGCTCTTCTTCTTAGAACCCAAAACTACCACCTACGCATAAACACAACCAAAACTTCGCTACACTAACACCCTACAAATACTAAAACCACAACACATCCATGCCGTGCAAACACCAAACCCCATACTCCGGAACACTATGCCATCCCAGAAATTCTCAGATCTTGGAATGCCACTTTACAAGGTCTTTGGATGTCTCCTCAAAGCCAAACTCATTAAACCGCTAGAACCGAACTTCAAAACACCACCCCCAGCCTCGGTGGACACCAAAACATACTACCACTACCATCAACACCATGGTCACAACACTGATGACTATCGCTCCCTTAGACTCATCATTCAGAACCTCATTGACTCTAGTGAGATTGAGGACCCTGAGAAATCCAAACCATCAAACAAAACAAACCCATTTCCAACCTACCATAAAGCCAACCGTACCTACATGCTCTAATCAGGGTTGCCAGAATCCCTAGTTTTGAACTCCTTCTCTCCTCTCAGCAGCAAGGGGAACACTAAGCTGTCTGCTATTACCTTCCACCCCGGTGGTGGGTTTGACATTGGTGCCATTGATATATGGTACGACAGCTCAGAGGATGAGTCAGCAGCTACTCAGAAATCCTCTAAACCTGAAGTATCAAACGCACAGGCTTCTGATAAGGGTAAGTTGGCTGAGACTCCCAAGGTAGCCAAATCAGCACCAAAACCACTCAAGTAGCAGAAAGGGTTAGGTGCCAAAAAGATGTCCTTTCAGGTTTGCAACATGACCCATAGTAGTAAGGTGTTCACTCCTCCCGACCTCAGGAAGAAACCTAAAGCTCCTAAGAAGCCAACCGAGGCTAGACCCACTAGGGATGAGGCTGGTCCAAGTAATGTTCCAGCTCCATAGCCAGCTAATCAGGTTACTCAGCCTGATAATGTTGTTGTCAAACAGCTGAAGAAGATGTAAGCTAATATCAACATTTGGGACTTGGTGCTATCCTCCCAACAACATCGACGAGCTGTCGTTGAGGCACTCTCAAGCATAAGGATCTCTCCCTCTGCTTTTACCTTCAGCATGAAGAGTCAGCTAGTGAACCGGGAACTACCTTCCAGCATGATCACTTTCTCTAACGCAAATCTACCGGCCGAGGGAATCTACCACAACAGAGCACTCTTCATCAAGGTGAATATCATGAACTTTTCCTCCCCCTATGTCATGGTGGATGACGATTCTAACATTAATGTCTGCCCACTCAAGGTGTTTCCCAAGCTAGGGATTCAGCTTTTAGACTTGAAGCCTTGTAAGACCATCATCAGAGCATATGATGAGTCCAAACGGGAGGTTATTGGTACCTTTACTGCCACTGTCACTGTCAGGCCGATCAAATCAGTGGTAGAATTCATAGTCCTGGACATTCCTGTATCATTTACGCTGCTATTAGGCCGACCATGGTTCCATCCTCTGGGAGGTGTGCCATCCACCCTACACCAGAAGATCAAGTTCCCACACAACGAATGTGTGGTTACTATTGCTGCTAATGATGAGGTTGCTCTGGCTTGCATCAGAGAAGACATCCCTCTTATGACTGGTTTTTAGATTGCTGCTATCAGAGAACCAGAATCCTACTCGTACCAACCGAGTCCCGCTGTGGAGAGGATGATGCAACTGATGAACTATAGCAAGGGGGTTTAGGCTGGTATCAGCAAGGTCCAGTGGAATTCGATATCCCTATAGCCATGTGGGAGGAGAGGTACTGCGTTGGGTTCAATCCATACACCTCAGATAAGCCAGACGAGTGAAAGATGGTTCTCTTCATCCAGGGAGAGACTCAACACGACCATGCTCCCGAGTTGCCTAACTTGGATGACTTCTTTGAGCAACAGTTTGCTATCTTTGGCGATGTCTATGACCTGTTAGCCCTGACAATAGCTAGAAAGACTGCTGCTACGTTTACCATCAACCCAGATGAAGCTTTCCAGATCTTTGGTGATGTTACTGATCTCACCACCGACCACCTAGAGCCAGAACGCACTACAATCACTGTAGTGGGGTCCAAGCTGCAGTACTTGGACATTGAAGACCTGCTGCTGCCAAAGGTCTACAAGGACATAGCCATGCTGGTGGATAGCACCTTCGAGAAGCTTTTGTATGAGGACACTGATGTCCCCATTTCTGTACTTTTTAATGATGATGTAATCCCATCTAAGTATGAAGCAATAAAGAGCAACTTTGCTTATGTTTACGATATGTATTCTGATGGAATTGTGCATGAGCATGAGCATTACATGAGCATTTTTGACATTAATGCATCTTGCATCGAAAATGTTAACATTAACACAAATGACAAGCCATATCTACTCCAGATTACATCAGACTTAACCTCTGAAGAGAGAACAGAAATAATTAGCATATTGAAAAAGCACATAAAAGCCTTTTTTCTAGGCTATGAAGACATGCCGGGTGTCGACAGATCCATCGCGGAACACAGAATTCCTACCAAGCCGGGGTTTAAGCCAGTTAAGCAAAAACTGCGATTCCTCCAACCAGAGTGGGCACAGAAGGTCAAGAAAGATGTTCAGAAGTAGTTGGATGCCAAATTCCTTGAATTGGTCGACTACCTAGAATGGTTAGCCAATGTGGTTCCGGTTCCCAAGAAAGACGGTAGGGTCAGAGTCTGCGTAGACTACAGGGATCTAAACAAATCATGTCCAAAGGATGACTTTCCTTTGCCTCACATCGATGTGTTGGTCGATAGTACAACCGCTAGTGCCATGTATTCCTTCACTGATGGGTTCTCAGGGTACAACCAAATCCTAATGGCAGTTACAGATAAGGTGAAAATAGCTTTCATCACAGAATAGGGGACCTACTACTACAAGGTCATGCCCTTTGGCTTGAAGAATGTAGACGCTACCTACCAACAAGCCCCAACAACACTGTTGCATGATCTGATCCACAAGGAGGTTGAAGTCTATGTGGATGATATGATGGTGAAGTCTCCTATCAGAGGAGAACATACGGCTGCTCTTGATAGATTTCTCACACGCATCGAGAAATACGAACTCAGGTTGGACCCAAAGAAATGTACATTCAGGGTGACATCCGGCAAGCTGTTAGGTCACATTGTTAGCTAGAGGGGTATCGAAGTGGATCCTGATAAAGCAAAGTCGATCATTGAGATGCATATTCCCAGAACTGAGACAGAAGTTAGGGGATTCCTGGGACAGCTCCAGTACATCAGTAGATTCATCACTAAGCTCACTACCATGTGTGAGCCTATCTTCAAGCTTTTGAGGAAGAACCAGCCTATGGTTTGGGATGAGAACTGCCAGTTTGCATTTGAGAGGGTAAAGCATTACCTCTCCAACCTGTCGATCCTATAAGTACCTCGGCCGGGAAAACCATTGCTACTTTATCTAGCCTTAGAAGAGGAGTCAGTGGATGCTATGATGGCTCAGGAAAATGATGCCGGAGTCAAACATGATGTCTACTACCTGAGTAAGAAGCTTTTGCCAACTGAGTGCAAGTACAGCACTGTTGAGAAGCTATGCATGGCTATGGTCTGGGTTACCAAGAAACTCAGGCATTACTTCCAGTCGTACCAAATACAGGCAATCTCCAAGGTTGATCCTATGAAGTTCTTATATGCTGCTCCTTCACTAGTAGGAAAACTCTCCAGGTAGCTAATCTTATTATCAGAGTTTAATATGCAGTATGTCACTACCAAGGTGATCAAAGGCAGAGCTATCACCAAATTCTTAGTATCCAGGCCGATGGATGACTCTGAGACTTTTGAACTGGAGTTTCCAGATAAGCACTTGGGGGTAGTTGATGTCCAGAAATGGCAGTTGTACTTTGACGGTGCAGTCAACAGAAGAGGTGCATGTCTAAGAGTTATGCTAATCACTCCTGAAGGTGAGCTAATAATGCTTTTAAAGCAGCTGAGCTTTTCAGTCACCAATAATATGGCTGAATATGAAGCATGCCTTTTCGGGCTAGAAGCATTGCTGATGATCGATGCCCAGAATGTATAGATATTCAGTGATTCAATGCTTATCATTAACCAATCCATGACCAAGTGGGATGTTAAAGAAGAAAGGCTCAAGCCTTACGCTGAATACATGAAGCTCATGGTTTGCAATTTTAGCTCCTGTCAATTTATTCATATGCCGCGTGAAGAGAATTAAATAGCCGATGCCTTAGCCATATTGGCTTCAGTCTGTGAATGACCACAGAGTCAAATTTGGCCTGTATTCATCGAGCAGTCAAGGATTCCTTGCTATTTTGGAGAACGGGTTATGGTGCTAGACCAACCAGATGAGACCCTATGGTACGCTAATATCATGAATTTTTTGAAGACTGGTGCTTATCCAGAGGAAGCCAATAAAACTAATAAGCTAGCTCTACGCAGGCTAGCAGCCAACTTCACCTGGCATCAGGGTGTTCTTTATAGAAGGACGGCAGATGGTCTACAACTTCGATGCATATTGGGGAAGGATATTGAGTCAGTCATGGAAACGGTACACGCTGGTGCATGCAGACCCTACATGAATGGATTCGCGCTTTACAGAAAAATTCTACGCCAAGGATATTTTTGGCTCACTATAGAGACAGACTGCATACAATTTATACAGAGATGCCATGAATGCTAGATTCATGGAGACCTGAGTCAGCTACCACCAATCAAATTGTAAAATTTGACAATGCCTTTGCCATTCTCAGCTTGGGGAATTGACATCATGGGTGAGATTCATCCTAACGCATCTAATGGACATCGGTACATACTGGTAGCCGTTGACTACTTTTCTAAGTGGGTAGAAGCTGAATCCTACGGTAAACTGGGGGCAAGACAGGTTGCCAAGTTTATAGAGGAGACTCTTATATGCCGATATGGGGTGCCGCATCACCTGGTGTCAGACAATGGAGTACAATTCCAGGCTCAAGTTGCAGACTTGTTGGAGAAATATGGGATTGAACACCATCGATCCTCTCCTTATAGCCCTCAAGCTAATGGAGTAGTCGAAGCGGCTAACAAGACGATCAAGCGCATCTTTGCTAAGACAGTACGAACTTACAGGGATTGGCATGAGCAGTTGCCATTCGCATTTTGGGGTTATAAAACCACTATAAGGAGTCCTACGGGTGCTACCCCCTACTCTCTGGTTTACGGGACAGAAGCTGTATTACCAATCGAAGTGGAGCTAAAATCACTTCATGTCATTCTAGAATCTCAGTTGCCAGAAGCTAAGTGGAAAAGGGCCAGGTATGAACAACTGGTCACTATTGATGAGAAGTGACTGCAGGCTCTCTATCACCTACAGCTTTACAAGAAGCGCATGGTAAACGTATTCAATAAGAAGGTTAAACCTGTAGCCATACAGGAAGGTGATCTAGTCTTGAAACAAGTCAGACTAGCTATCTGCGACCCTTGTGGGAAATTCAGACCTAACTGGGAAGGCCCATTCCTAGTTAAAAAGATCCTGTCTAAAGGTGTTGTTCACATTTTAAGCTCTAGAGCAGGGGGTAAAAGAAAATGAAAATGAAAAGCCTGGTGAGCTGAAAACCTACATAGGCGGCTCACGCAAAAATTAAGGCAAAAAGGAAAACACTCGCTTGATGAGTTAAAAATCCACTTGGACAACTTATGCAAAAATTAGACCTCTTAAAAGTAAAAGGAGAGCATTAGAATAGTTTATCAGAAAATCTCATACGAGGCTGGTTAATAATAGAGGATGAGTCTAATGCACATCCAGAACTTCTGTGTTGGTTTTAACATTCTCATGTAAATGTTTTAATCTCATTAATACAAATGGAATGCATGTTCATTAACTTAGCCATAAGTAATACAAATTGCAAACATAAAGCATTATCATCCTTTATTACATATTATTACCTAACAATGTCTCGTAGTATAGGATTCAAGCTTGGCACAGCACCCACAGCTTATACTCATCATCCATGGCGGATCCAGCTCCAGGAATCTCCACCACCGCTATTTGGTGACGAGGCCAAGCCCTCTCCACGTGCTCCATAAATCGAGACAGCAGTCTTCCTCTTTCAAATTCTATTGGTTGAGATATGGTTTGTCGCTGGCAATACTGACAACAAATCCTAGCAGGATTGTAATGCGTGCAACACCTGAATCCCGACAGTGGGATGCAATCTATATAGGTTGTTACAGTCACATGCTGTATACGCCACCAGGGACAGCTCCACCTGATCTCGCTCTCAAGACAGGTCCTCATCCATTAAATCCAGCCTTGGAATGACATCATCCTTGCATCTCCAAAGGCATAGCCCCTCCGCATATAGCTATGAGGAAGGTATCTCTGTGAGTCCCCTGCTGGCGGCGCCATGATCCTAAGCTTCTCTTGAAGCCAGATCTGTAATAAAATAAAAGTAAATAAAAATAAAAGCTTACTGAGTGGAAAACCTTACAAAAGGTTGCTCATGTAAAAGTTAGAGTGACCCGCTAAGCTGAAAACCCAATGAGGGTAGTCTAGGCAAAAATTAAGGTCTGAAAACAAAAGCAAAAACTTAATGAGCCAAAAACCTTACAAAAGATGACTCATGCAAAAACTAAGGCAAAAATACAGATTTTCTAAGTTGAAAACCTGCAAAGGCTGCTTAGAATTCTCACCTGCAGGAGAAGCATACTGCCACTAAAGCGCTCAAACTGTCCTCGCTTCACTCTGTCCAACCCGAGGATTGTTTCTGCTACGATCATGGGAAAAGGGGTTTGACCCTGCATCATATGGTCTATCACAGGCCCAATCAGTAAATCTCATGGCTGGACGGATTGACAAACAAAAATTGCACCAATAATCCAAATCCAGCTACCCTTAGCCATGTCGGGTCTTCTACAGATTTCTAGCTGCATAGCTAGAAAATGGCAGCAAGAACTACAAAGCCATCCACAGTCAAAAGAGATCTCACCTTCAGCGGACTAAAATTGAAAGCCCTGATCAGATACGAGAACGTATCTCTGATAGGTACCAGCACTATCAGCATCGCCGTCATGCTGCAGGTAACCCCGAAAATGGTAGCAAACTCCTCATACATCGGACATAACTCTACATGTCCGAACCGGAACACATGAACCTTCGGGTCCCAGAACTGTATGACGGCATGCAGAAAAGCATTGTTGATTGAGACTTACTGTAAGGTTCTCAAGTATTAGAGTCTAATCTCGCTTATTCGACTCCACTCATTGTTTCCCCAATAGCGGGAAAGAGTGCAGAAGGCAGACAATGATTACTGAGTCATTGTATATCTAATTTCTGTAAAGAAAACTAGATGAGTTATGTTTTGCTAATAAACATAAAGCATGGTATATATATAGCAATAAAAGGGTATTAGATTCCATTAATAAATCCAAAAGTTACACAGTACAAGCCTTCGTCTGTTTTTACAGCTGGTACGTAACAACCCTGGTGTACTAGGCATGCAATTGCCAGCCTGTAACACACTATTTTACTATAATACAGAACTACAGAGTTCTAATATCATGCATATGAGAGTCTGAAGTCGCATCTTCTCTATGCATCATCCTCCCTGGAGTAGTCATCAGGACTGGGACTATCTGGAACCTCGATGTTGTGGCCCTCCAGACGCGCCGTCAATCGCGAAATCTCCCATCCCATCTCCTCGATCATTCAAGGATAGCAATCACGCTCCTCTCACTCTACTTGTCTGCTAGACTGCAAGCACAAACATCTAGGCATATAATTCATGCATTCATGCATTCCCATGCAATTGCATTTCACCACAAGTACTCACCTGGATGTCCAACATCTCAGATGTATGATAGCGGTGCAACCCCATTAGCAGCCTGGAAGCATCGGACATGGCATCTCGAGGCACTTACAAGATCAAAATACATGTCAGACCGCTGAAGTCAAAAAGAGAATCAAAACAAGCATACTCATATGAGTCATGTTTGGAGGATCAAACTCAATCTCACTCCTTGCCAGCACCGGGAAGGAAGTCTTGTAAGGGCGACCAGTTGCATCATAAATGAAGATCAGCGGGTTCTATGGCCATATCAGTTGGCCTTCCATGAAGTCTACCGGATGCTCACGACCTGGGGGCATCTTAGGAGTGCCAGACATTGACACCAGTGGGACCACACCAGCTTCGAAATCATGAGATCTCTTCGAGGCACTGCCACCTCGAGAAATACTAACATCTGACGAACCATGACGTCCACTTCGACTACCATGAAAATCGGACCCTGCTCCAGTCCTATTACGCTGGTCGCACTGACTCTTACATGTGGAAAGCTCCACCGATCCCAACAACCTCAACTGTATGAAAGCAGGGTAATCTACTGGTGAGTCAGAAAGACGCTCCCGCCCGGGAATGCCAGTTAATCCAGCAACTACTTCTAGGTCGGTGTTAGTACAAGCCGCCCAAAACATCACTCTTGGTGGTGCAGTAGGCTCCACTCTGCTCTCTGGCCCTAAATGCCAATCCACAATGTGCTCGCCCAGATAGAAGAGTCTACCCTCAGGACTCTCCAACAACATATGCTGCTCGTCTTTACGAATCAAGCTAGTCAAGTACTCCAGCCTCGGATACATGTTGTCCCAGGGATAGGGACGTACCTATTTCAATAACGATGAAAGATTAAGTACCTACTTAGGTATTTCTCGAACCATTTCAATATAGTTTAATGCTAATTAAATTGTTTCTTCTTACCTGATCCCAGGTCAAATTGTTGAGGTGCTCTCTCAACTCATCCATTGTGTAATCAAGCCTTTGCCTTAGTACACACCAGGCTTGCATACGCGGGAAGCTGAGAGGTACTCCATGTGGAATTTTGGGTTCTGGCAACGACCCAAACTCATACGCCATGATCTGCAAGGTCAACATACACAGTCAATAAGACTCAAATAGACGCTATAGTAACAGAATCAACAGAATTTTGCTTACCTCTATGACTTGCCAGCAGCCAATGAAGCAATCTCTGCACTGTCGACTACAGAGATCCAGTCCCTGCATCAGGTGGGCTAATCTAGCACTGCCCCAGTCATATCACCCAATAGCATCCAGATCATGGAGGGCCTATAGTACTGATATATGAACACTATTTCTGGCATCATTAAACAAAGTACTCCCCACCACATGCAGTAGGAAACTACGGGTATACTGATTCATTGAGATCGTCTGACCAAGCCTTTTCGCCAACACTGCTTCATGGAGAAAGTCATAAGAAATGCTGTGACCTCCTCTAACATTGGGTGATACTCCTAAGAGGTCAAATATGGCACCGTACAGCCAGCAACGTGATGTCAGCCATGCGTCAAACTGGACGAGCAGTCCCGTACACTCTAACCCGATGATCCCGGTAAATATCCCTGGGGTAATGGCAACCTCACCTACTGGCAGATGGAAGGTATGGGTAGAGTCCATCCACAGCTCAATCATAGCAGTAATGACAAGTCTATTGCACCTCTTCTCTATACCAATGAAGCAGGAAATATATGGACCGAAACAGCTACGGTCCACTCTCGTATGAATTTCTCGAGGTAGTTTGGAATACCATTCGAAGACGCCTCGGATGCTGCCACTGCCGACAATTGTCCGCTCCCTCTGTAAAACATAAAATTCAAGTCAAACTTTAGACTGAATTACAGAATGCACACATCGCATACAGAGGCTCAGAGCTCCTCCCTCTTAACTCTAGATGCACCTATTCACACTTATGAATGCCTAAAATGCCTAAACACTCAAAAAAACAGCCAAAAAATACGCATTTTGGCCTATTTTTCACTGCTATATGCGCCACACAGAAAATTATGATTTTCACAAAACCATCCAGAAAAACACATGCATACCTAAGCCTAGCTCTAGCCTAGCACCTAATCTGGGTCAAATACTATCCAAAACACAAGGAAAATGACCTAAACACAATTCTCGGGAAAATCATAAAAATTGAAAAATCGAGCTGAGTTACAGAAAACTCACCTTCTTGGGAGGAGCTCGGGACCAATGGGAGTCTATGGTGAAAGTCTCAGCAATTGCATCGCCAAAATGAGCCCTAAAGTAGCTGTGACGGGTTGTATGTTCAGTTAAAACATAACTCGGGACAGATTCTGGATCCCGGGGGTTCGGTTGCATCCTAATTCCGGCCATTTTCACAAAAACACGAAGTTTTTAGTTTGGGGTTTCAGAGAAAATCAAGTTTTTGAGGGGAAACTAACTGATTTTTGGATTAGAAGCCAAGGAATATAAAATTTCTTAACTATGTACGCCACATATGGGGGAACGCGTGCCGTATGTAGTAATTTATGCTAACATGCACCTGCCACTGTGCACTCCTAATAATGTGCTCCTGGGTCTCACTAAGATGCACATGAAGAATTAAGCCTCTGGCAAAAATTTCAAAATTTTTAGAGGTCGTTTGCTCCACCGAGCTCAATTTTCACGACCCGCAGCGTCTGAAAAATCCAGAAAATCAGTCAGAATGTAGCAAACTGATATTCAAAAATTCAGGTATTTTTTTGAGACTATTTCAATACCAATTTCACTAATAAATTGTTTTCCTATGTCTGGCATAGACAGGAAATTGATCTAGCACATGATCAAAAACAGTCAAACCTTTGACTTTTGGTCAAGCCGTTGACCAGACACTGTTGCATTCCGATAGAGGGTCCTAAATGCAGACTTTGGAGACAGTCAACACTTATTTGATGGTGCGAGAATAGATCTAACGGTTGATCACCCAGACCCAGCAGACGGTCACCATTGGTTCCGTTGTTGAACCGCCCGATCCAGCAGAGATCACAGAGTCAAGCCCTTGACATCAAAACCCTAACACATAGGCATCTGAATGCCAACTTTAGGTGATTCACTCATAAAGAAGCCATCGATCTCGTAGTGACCACCGATCAGCCCTGATCAGAATAGCTCAAACGCCAAGCTCCCAATGATGAGATTAGGATTTATACTGGTCAGAATCATCGACCAAAAATGTCAGAGACCCAGCAGAGGATCCTGAAATCCATTTTAGAGATGTTTGACATTTATTGATGGCGCGAGAATTGACCCAGCAGATGGTCCTTCTGGTCCCGCAGATGACCGCCCAATCCAGCAGTGATCACGGAACCAGCCCTTGGCTCCTAAAACCTAACGTATAGGCATCTGAACACTGACTTCAGATGATTTACTCACGGCGTTTCCATCAGTCCCACTAAGGACCAATGATCAGCCTTGATCACTTAGCCAGAACACCAGGCTCCCAGTTGCTGAATTGGGTTTCTCGGATCAACATTGATCTTCCAGCTCAAGCATCGGGCTCCCAGTGGCAGAATTAGGATTTAAGCCTCAACGCGAGCACCCCCACAAGTCTCAGCACGAGCATTAGGCCTCGACACAAGCATCGGTCAGGGGGAAAACTGTTGACCCTGACTTTTCATGCTCGTGCAATTTCAGGCTTATGTTGATTTGGATCAGTTCTAGTCCCCGATATCGACCCCGATTAGGCACATAGGCCTCTATGACTTCCCCTATGTATTCTAGTGCACAGAACACCTCAGAGGTGGTAGGGCCCACCATGGCACCTAGCGGGACCCACCACTCTCATTTTCTTATTCTGAGTGTTTTGTACATACAAAACACTCTTCATTATTGCCAATGGAAGGCAAACCACTCAAAATGCAAAATATTGCATTTTTGCCACTTGGCACTATTCATCATGAATAGTGCACCGATGAGACCCACCACCTTTACTAGCTATTCTGGATGCTTTGTTCACACAAAGCATGCCTTATTACTGCCAACGCAAGGCAGAGCTCACAAAATGCAAAATATTGCATTTTGGGCCCTGGACACTATTCATCATGAATAGTGCATAGGTAGGGCCCACTACTTTCATTAACCTATTCTGTATATTCTGTACTTACAGAATACATTTTCCAACTGCCTTACGCAAGGCACAACACTGGGCACCGTAAATGCCACTATCTGGACCCGTTACGCTGTGGGGCCCACTAAAGGTTCCAACGGGGCTTGTTGCCCCTGATAGCCTATTCTGTGTATTCTGTGCATGCAGAATACATTTCACGCCTGCCTACGCATGGTAGAATATATAAAATGTAAAATATTGCATTTTGAACCTAGGTCACTATTCACTATGAATAGTACATAGGCGGGGCCCGCTTCCCCCCATTGGCCTATTCTGTATTATGTACTTACATAATACACTTTGCTGCTGCCTTACACAAGGCATACCTCTATGGTGTTGTAAATGCCACATTCAGGGACCATTGTGCTGTGGGGCCCACCAGGCATTAGTAGGGCCCGCTACCCACTATAATCTATTCTGAGTGTTCTTTTCACATAGAACACATCCCATCTGCTGCCTTACTCAAGGTAAAGCGCTTGGCATGCTGTTTGCCACCTTCTAGGCCCTTTTATGTTGTGGAGCCCATCGAGGTACTATTCACTATGAATAGTATATAAGCGGGGCCCATCACCCAACTTAGCCAATTTCGAGTGTCCTGTACATATAGAACACATTTCGACTAGTGCCTACATGAGGCACGACTCAAGGCATCCCGAATGCCACTTTTTGGCCTTAATGGCCTGTTGGGCCCAAAACGGGCCCATTAAGCCAAAACGCGATGTTCGGGGCCGAATTTGAGAAAACTTATAACTGCAAAGTTTCTCGGAACGTCGAATAGTGCTTGTTTGACATATGGTTCACATCCCGTTCGGCCCATACCGAGCGGAGCGCATAGCTACATGCAGTGCACATAGCACTATGCGCACCGCATGTTGCATAGTAAAGACGTTTGGTCGGGAGCCTTCTCGGGACTAAATTTGGAAAAACTTTATTCTACAAAGTTATTCCTCATGTCGAATAACACTTATAGGCTCGGGACGTATGTTCTGAAGCCACCACAGTGGGCCCTACACGACAGGTTTTAAACTATATGCTACGCATATAGACCTATGTGTGCAGTAAATAGGCTATGTGCTGTGCACATAGCCCTATATATGGCGCACATAGGTTTAAAAATTTTCAAATCTGGGTGAAAATTACAAAATTACCACACCCAAAAATTGCTCTATAAATATAGAGCTCGGGGTTCATCTGAAGGGATCCCGAATTTGCCTCAAAGACAACCTAAAACTCTGCCAAAATCACTCCAAAAATTAATTAAACACTTGATTAATTTTTCTTAGGGAATTAGAGACAAATTGGCTCTAGTTAGGCTCCCTAAATGTGGAAAGAAGCAAGATCAAGGAAGAACAGCCTTTGCTATAAGGTAATTTCTTCAAATTTCTTCAATTTCTTCCATTTCCTCTGATTTTCTAAGGTATATGCGCCACATATATACCTATGTGTGCCACATGTAGCTCATGTGTAGCGTACATAGGGCTATATGCTACGCATATAGCCCCTGGATTTCAAAGAAAAAGCCATTTCTCCCCCGGTTTTCTTCCTGATCTCGCCATTCCAGTGGTTTTCAAGGCCTTTCCATGCCTTGGGAGTCCTGGATCTGCCTTAAAACAAGCCGGATTTCAAATAATTTGAACTTTAAAATTATTTTTCTTGATTTGGATGCAAATCCACTAGCAAAACTTTGATTTTGGGTCCGATCTACCTAAATCGGGGCCAGATCTAGGGTTTCTGTTGAAAAATTTCTGATTTTGTTTCAGTTTTTCAAACTATGTGCGCCACATATACATCTATGTGCGCCACACATACCCTATGTATGGCACACATAGATCTATGTGTAGCGTACATAGATCTTGGTTTTCACAGCAAAACCAGATTTTAATCCGAACCACTTCGGTTTTGAATTTTCCAGCAACTCCAGTAGCTTTTCCATGCACTTAGGGTTCTGGATCTATCAAAAATTATCCAGATCTATTTAATTTTAGCCTTAAAATTAATTATTTCAATTAATTGCTTAATTAATTATTTGGTTTGCAAAATCGGAGGCCGATTCGTGCTCAAAATGAGGTACTGTCTTCATTAAATATGCTTGTTTTGGTCTATAGTTTGATTATGTACTGACAGATTTAATTTTCTTGCAGATCCATTAACTATGTGTGCCACATATCATGCTATGTGCACCACACACAGTCTATGTGTGGTGCACATAGCCTGATGCATGACGCACATAGTTCACGTTTTTCCAGAAAAATCATATTTCAGGCCATATTTTCATCATATTTTGATGTATTCAGTGGTATTTGAGTCTCACAGTGGCTCAAGTATTCTGGACTTGTCATATAAAAAATACATTTAATTAATTTTGGCCTCAAAATTAATTTTTACGATAAAAATGCAATTTTTACTCGTATAAAATGCGGTTTTGAAAAGAT